>MU764569.1:15863-61768 GCA_026770625.1 Nicotiana glauca | reverse complement strand
TAAATCAACCTCACTGCTCCAGCTATTTTCGCTTCTGCGAAAATATTTACGCTTCCGCGATTCCGCTTTTGCGGATAAAATTCCGCTTCTGCGGTTCTGGGCTCCAGCTCATTTTCCGCTTCTGCGGATGACCAACCGCACATGCGATTCCGCTTCTGCGGATTTTTGGCCGCTTCCGCGATCAGCCCTGGCCGCCCACATTTTCGCTTCTGCTATACCCCTTCCGCAGATGCGGTTCCGCTTCTGTGGAAATTAGACCGCATATGCGGTCCTCAAGCCTTGGACCAAAATCCGCATCTGCGGCTCCCTTCTCGCTTCTGTGGTCAACCAACCGCAGAAGCGAAAATACCAGCAACCAGGTCCTTCAGCCCTCTTCCAAATTCCATTTTTGATCCGTTAGCCACCCGGAATCCACCCGAGGCCCCCGGAACCCCAACCAAACATACCAACCAATCCCAAAATATATTCCGGACTTGCTCGAGGCTTCATATCACATCAAACAACGTAAAATCACGAATTACACCCCAAATTCAAGTTTATGAACTTTAAGATTTCCAACTTCTATTTCCAATGCCGAACCCTATCAAATCACGTCCGATTGACTTCAAATTTTGTACACAAGTCATATTTGACATTACGGACCTACTTCAACTTCCAANGAACGCTCCCGGGTTATCCAAAATCCGATCCGGGCATACGCCCAAGTCCGAAATCATCATACGAACCTGCTGGAACCTTCAAATCCTGATTCCAAGGTCGTTTACTTGAAATTCAATAGCTCATTCTTTCAACTTTAAGCTTTCGAAATGAGAATTCTCATCCCAAATCAACTCTGGACTTCTTGAAATTTAATTCCGACCACGCGTACAAGTCATAATACCTGAAATGAAGTTGTTCATGGCCTCCGACTGCTGAACGGAGCGCTGGTACTCAAAACGACCGGTCGGGTCGTTACAAAGATTGTGTATGCTTCAAGCAATTTAAATCATTTAAGGATTGTCATATAAGTATAGTCAAATAATCTATTTAAATAGACTTTAGATGCATATCAACTTTTCATGTCATGCTAGACATATAAGATAAATAAAAGTGATTGCACACACTATTGACTTTATACTTTCAAGTGTTTGAACTGCAGGTCCAAAACAACATGTCTTTCATATGAAACCAATTATACTTGAATTGTTTCTCTAGATTTACGATCCTCATCTATACTTAGCGCTATCATACATGTTGTCGACAAACATTTTATATCGATTCCAACCTCCTTATTTTTCATAAATACATAACATAGAGATCTCTTCATTCATATATTCAGGTACCTGAATCTCTCATGAGATTTTATGAAGTGTTATGTCATGTGATCTTCTAGATCACTTGCCTATTTTATTATGATCATTTTGATCATTTGCTCATCTTCTTTGTCAAGAAGTTTATTTGAAGCCGATTTGTCTATATGCTTTAAGCGTACTACAGAATTTGTCCTTCTAGGACTTAATAGGAGCATTTGCAATGAGAATATAGTTACTTTCTTTAGGTTAGCAAATGCGTCTGGCATGCTTTGCAATATATTGCACATGAATTACCTTTTATGAACTTCAAGTTCATATTATCTTATTCGAGGATCTATATGAACAAATGATAATTCATTCCACGTAACTTTTTCTCAACTGTTTATCATGTCTCCCCCTCATGTTAGAAAAACTATCTTATTTTCTCAACTTTGAGAACTCATCTTTGTGCTTTATGGTGTTAATTAAAATATACATCGCACATCAATAATAATAAGATGAAATTATTTGGTTCCTGACCATGAACCACTTGTGAGGGGAGAAAATAATATACTTTCGTATATAACGTATATCAAACTGATATACAAAACTTTGTTCTCATAAATAATTATTTAGCTATAAAGTGGAGGCACTCAATAAATCATTTTGCTAAACCAGCTGTGATGTAGACCAACTTATCAAGATGAACTTCTTGAATAGAAAATCTGGAATATGCTCTAAATTAAATTATTGAGCAAGTTACCTCGCAAACACCATGTTGCGGGTTAATAATAATCGCACATGCAACCATCTCATAGATGCATCTTATGTGGTATATATGGCGGGTGAATGGGCCCATATTCACCTTTGATATTTCCAGCATTCATGGGATTCAGTCCCAATTTTAGTTGATCTATTAATTAATGAGAACAATTAATATAAGATAATTCGTAAAAAACTTTCTAGTTCTTTTAATATTTATCCATGTGAATTCTCTATTATTTTCGCACATCATACTTAAATTGATATGGCTAAACCAATTATGCCAACTGATAAATTATCAATATTGCTAAACTTCAGATTTATACCATAACGTGTGCAATTATCAATAAACTCCAAGTTTATTATGATATGGGTTTTTATATTAATAAAGATCCACTTCGCTGTGGTATTATTTTGTTTATGTAGTATAAATTAGAGAATAAAGCGGCTAGCTTTTCACATATATATTACCCGCTACAAGTTGTAGAACTAGAAGATATTAAATCTTTCCTTTATTTATAGTCTCAATATAATCAACCGTTTTCGCGTATACTTTGGAAACTGAATAAGTTTCTTTGAGACTTACTACAACACAATACCTTATTGGTAACTAAGTTTGTTTCTCTAAAATAGTATAATTGGCTCTTGCAGAGTTCTCAATTAATTTTATAGTACCACATATTCATCAACACCCATATGGTGAATATCTCTTTGAAAGAGAAAGTTATACCATTATGTTTATGGTTAAAATTAAATGCAAGATCTCTTTCTTGCATTACCATTATCTTTTAATAATCACAATGACAAAATATTTTGGCGTATAATAGGTACGTGACCATTGACCATTCATGTCATAATAATGATATTATTTTCTTATATCATCTCAAACCTCCTTCTAAAGGTGAGTGTGGTATATTCACTACCACTAGCACGTTCATATTCTTTGAAGAATGAATATGTATTCATAACTCGCATGTTATCACATTCAAATCATGAATGGACCATAATCATCTATATGTGTTTTACAAAATCTCATGTCAAATCGTTGACAAATATTATTTTCACAAAGTGAAGGATTATTTTGAGAATCATTATTGTTCTCTTACCACAATGATGACGATTATAATTTCGTCTATTGTCACGTCCACATCTATTGACACATTCATAGTAATAATTTTGTCTTCTTTCAGACTTATCACATATTGCTATCACATTCTCTAAAGGGAATGAGAATGGAGCAAATTCAATGGGACGTGTTTTCAATTCTTTGCCCACAATCATACATGAATTTGATCATGGCAAGGCATAGAAAATTTACCACTTTGGGTGATTATAATTTCTTTCAAACTCCATTAGAGTTGCAAGCAAAATTTATCGTCTTTGTTTGTATTTAAAATTAAATTATAGAATGTCAAGAATTTGAAAGAGAAAAGTAAAATACTTACCTTAAATCCAGAATTTAATCATGAAGGAAGTTCATAGAACAATTGACAATCATTATGCTCAATCCCAAAACTTCTACTCAATTAGTTAGAGTCTCGTGCTGATAATGTGTTATAAAACAATAAAAGAAGAAGAAGAGTATTAAAGAGAAAAGTAGAGAGAGGGAACTCTTATTGAATTTTGGGATGAATTACAATGAAATAGATACCTCTATTTATAGGGAAAGGGTGACTTAGCCACCAAGTAATAAACCTTAGAATCTCTCTAAATATAAACATTCACCATAAATAGAATTATATTTATAACTGCTATATATATATATATATATATATATATATATATATATATATATATATATATATATATATATATATATATATATATATATTGCAGTAGTTCATTTATTGTCTTAATCATTAAGGTTAGGAAAGTTTAAAAACATATATAACAAGAAGGTTATTGATGAATAATGGTCATGTCTCACATTAGATTTGTCAAGAATCGATTCTTGCTAAAACTTATAACGGTATATAAGAAATTGTGTATTTATTTTTAGAATATTGGAAGAATGAACTTGTACTTCATGTGAACAGAAAACCCGAAAAGCAAAAACTTTAACAAAAAATAAACTGATTCGATTTTTTCGTTTGATTTATACATTAAATAAGCCGCAAAATACTGTTTGGCGTCCAAATTTCATCCAGAGTAAGTCTTTCCATGTCAAGTTGAATATAAATTGAATGGCCTCAACCAGAGAGATCAACTCGCGCTATTGTGTTGAGGCCACTAGCAGGAGAACAGACTAATATTCTTCAATATGTATCTACATGTGTCCACACAAAAGTTCAAAGGCTGAGATTATATTCCTCCTATTCAATTTGTAACAGTAGGACTTTTTAATACGTTGTTCATAACTTATCTCAATTTTTTGTTTCTTTAATTTATGAAGTTCTTCACCAAAAAAACGGATAACAACTAAATTTATATATGATTTTAAGGATATGCGGATTAATTCAATATAAAAGATAAATTGCGTCAAACTAAATAAATAAAGGACGTAATAGATTATCAAATCGCTTAATAGAATGATTCTGGATTCGGTTACAGCCTTAATGGAATGCCTGCCTTCGATCCCGGATTCACAATAACGAAGCACTGATGAACAAAAGTAAGAATTTCAAATAATAGAGAAAATGAGAGTGTGCGTGTTACAATCATTTAATGAATAGTCAGACTCTCCTTTATATATTAGGGTAGTTTTACGCTAAGCACAATTCTATAAAAGGTAAATTCTTCCGCTTTACTAATCCCTGATCTTTTGCCGAGATCCATGCCTTGATATTCGGCTGAGCACGGATATCATGGCCCTTTGTTAGTCGTGCTCAATTGTTGGATAATGTTCTCCGAAGTTTATGGGTTCGAATTGGTCTTGGGGGCGTGACTCCGATTACTTCGAGGGCGGGTGTTTGCCCGGACCTCGCCTTGAGGAGCTTCTTGCCTTGATTCCGACTCCTCACATTTGCATTTCTGCTCCGTTTACTTCATCGAGTACCGAGGCATCCAAAGGGCTCGATTTTACCCGTATACAGATAGTCCACTCGTTTCTCGAAGAGTAAGTTTATGGAAACGGCAAGAAAAGACATATGCACTTTGATTCCTTCTCCAATACGTTGTGGCATAAACGACAAAGAACCCGTCCAATCATGTCATTATGACCTCAAACGCATGTCAGCCACTGGTTGGCCATCTCTGAACGCGTAACATCGTGAAATCTCTATAAATATTCCCCTACTTCGTTCATTTTTTACTTTATATATGATTAAGCTTCTACCCTTGAGTCTTCAGGATTTCACTATCCTTCTTCATACTCTAGTATCTTTACATCCTTTCTTTAAGGTTTCTCAGTAAGTTACAAATTTTTAATCATTTCCTACCCAAACCACCGCACTTGACCACATCTTTCGACCTTTTTTCATCTTTTTCAAGCTTTTTTCAGATAACAATGGCCAAAACTTCCGTATCTGTTCCACAAAAAGTTGCTTCTTCTTCTCAACTGAGTGCCGAAATCGATGAAACCACTCTCGGTGTTGTCGACCTAGAGATGTTCGTTGCTGACATGGCTACTGATGAATCGGATATCAAACCTCCCTTGAAAATCTTCATTCCCAGGGGTTGTTTGGTCGTGAATGACTTTAAGGTTGAGAAGCCCTCTTTTGTGCAGGGTCGGCGTGAGGAGGCATCGAGATATATATGCTTGATCACCGAAGATGTCCTCCTTGAGGTCCGAATGGACTGCAACTGGGCAGATAAGGACATAATGGTACCCGGCCCTGAGGAGGCCATTACTACCCATGTCGAGGGATATCTAAGTGTTTACACTTATACTTTCATGCTAGGCCCAGTGGACCCGGTTATCCTGTACATCTGTAAGAGGTACAAAGTATGCCTCGGTCAGATCCACCCATCGTATTGCAGGATCATAATTCTCCTTCGATTCTTTGTGAACAAGATCGACTCCTGTCGACTCACCATCGCTCGTCTACTCTGCCCGTACAGTCCCCAAATCATCCAAGGGGGACTGATAAAGCTCGAATGCCAGGCTAGCAAAGCCCCATTGTCAAGCATCAATGAGGACCAGGATAGGGGCTGGCAGGGACACTTCATCCGGGTGAGGATTGCAAACTTGATTCCTACCGAGTTTAGGTCATTCCCTGAGAAGTGGAATGCATCACATAAGCATAACTCTCCTTTAAATGACAATTTTATGTTCACCTTCTTTTTCCTTACCAATATTTGTGGTGTTGAAGCTGTTGCTCGAGTTCCGAATGTTGTCCCTCGGCTCAAGGAGTGGATCACGGGCATTTGCTCACAGATGCCTCACTCCGAGCACTCAAGGAGTAAACTCTCGAAGGGCCGTTGGGAGGCCCGTTCTCACGGTAAGATATCTTTCCCGAATGATTTACATTAGGCTTCTTCTTCTAGAATCACGTTCTCATTTCCTTTATTTTCTTTTCGCAGGCTTGCTTAAGACTATCGAGATTATGCCTCCGGTCGGAGACATGTTGATTCCTCTGCTTGGGGTAGCTTGGGGCTACACCCGGAGAGAAGAAGAAGAAAATAAAGGCTCTTGGTTCCCCGAACTCAGAGAAGAAGAAACCAAAGAGAAGATCGCCCTATAAGCCAAAGGAGAGTTCTGGCTCTCGAGGAGACAACAGAGGCCGATCTTCCTCGGGTTTGAGAGATCGATTTAGAGATGAGGGCTGAGGCCTCTCATGATGCTGGCTCTGCCTCGCCCAATGTCATAGAGATTTTGGGGTCACCTTCATGCATCGATTCCATGTTCGATGAAGCTCGAACGGTGAAGGAGCGATCTAACGAAGAGGCTTACGGTACGGATGATCCCCTTCATTATTTTTTCGAAGGTGTGAATTTGACCACTCTAGAAGACTTCTCCAAGTTAAGTGACAAGAAAATATCCGTCTTTGAAAGCCGGCGGGTAAAGCTCAAGCCCAAAATTAACCAACTAGTTCCCTGCCCCAAGTGCAGCTCCCGGCCGTAAGAGGTCAATAATCATCACCATCTCGGAGGATGCCTGGGTTATTTCTGCTCCCGTAGGAGTAGCGAGTTACCTCTAGTGCCTGGTAACCGAAAATGACCATGCGAAATAAATTAGATGGGTGTGTCGTACCTGTTCAACGAAGTGCAGCAAACGCTGAATCGGGTAAGACGTCATTACGCTCTTTTATCTTTTGACTTAGTTTCTTGATGATTCTCATGCCTTCTTCCTTTCATCTTTTTATAGGCCTCGGTACTTTACCATGAGAGCTTTCTTTAATACCGGGTTGAGGTAAACCAGCTCGAGGATGAGGCAAGGGAGTTTGCTGAGAAAAAAGATATGTATAAGGTTCTCAGCGAGCAACACGAAGGGGCCGTCAAGGATCTCCAGGCCAAGTTGGATGCGGCTTAGAAGGAGCATGCCAACTTATAGAACAGGTAAAGATTTTTTAGTTTAGCAATAATGACATAGTTATGGCGACTAACAACCAAACCTCGCAGGTCTAGCAGAAGATTGACCGGATCGACCAACTCTGAACTGAAATGAACGAGGTACAGGGCATGGCCGATGTTTAGAAGGAAAAAATAGACCGGATGGCTTCGAAGAAGGAGACCGCCGGGGATCAGTTGTCATCGATAGGGTCCAACTCTAAGTGAAAAAAGAGAAGGCCGAAGCACGGGCTCGACAAATCAAGGGCCTCCAAGCTCAACTGGGCTCAGCTGCTGCTAAATGAGATGCATTTGTCAAGGAGGTTGAAATAGCAAGGTCCGAGTTGGAGACAACCAGGGATGATGCTGAAGAAATAATGGCCCAGTACAGGGCAGAAGTTGAGTCTTCTGAGGCTCGTCTGAAAGCCACATTCGAGTATATGAAGAGGTTGTCTCAGAGGGAGACCCTTGAGGAAATCCATGCCTGAGGTTTTAACCTGTCGGCCAAGATTGCAGAGGCAAAAAGGGCTCGAAGTCGAAGCCAAGAAGTTGGTCGAACTAGAAGGTGAAGAAGGTTCCCAAGGCTCAGGTAAACCCGAAGATAGAGAAGGTCCCAATTGCTCCTGTGACGAGGTAAGTTCTGTAAAAATTATTCGTAGGTGCCTTAGGAATTTTTGTCTTTGTTTTGCATTTTGTAATTTTGTTGAGGCTGTTTTCATCGGCCTTTGTAAAGACATTTTGGAATTTATATATAAGGTTTTTCCCTTTTTTGGCAATTTTCAAGTCTACCATCTTTAGCATCCCTTTTACAATTGCAAGGATTTCAAATGCCTTAGTACGGAATAAAATATAGTAATAAGTTGTTGATCGGAGGTTCGAACAAGGCATGTTCTCGATGTCAATTTTGTTTGAAATTTGTGGGAGCTCGGTATGGCCGAAAGCTATCCCCGGAATATTTGTTTAGATGTTTTTAGACTATAATTTTGTCAACGGTAACCTTTGAACTAGTTTGGAATTTTGAAGGCCTTATGTTTTGATTACGGGCTTCGAACGTCTTCGAGCCATTTCTAGGGTGGCCCTAGCGTTTTAAGTTCAGGTAATGCCTACTAGGCCTCGCACCTCTAGTCTTTGATAATCCGAGTCATTCGAGTTTGTCTTGGACGACGGTCCCCGAGTAGAGGTGGTCGTAGCCTTTTAAGTTTAGGCACTGCCTAATAGGCTCTTGTACCTCCGGATTTTGTCATCCCGAGTCGTCCAAGCTTGTTTTGGACGATAGTCCTTGAGTGGGGGTGATCTATTAGATTCAGATAGAGGCGGCCCTTGGGCTCGATATCTTTAAGGAACAAAATGTAACAGTCTTAAGAGACAAAATATGTATCTGCAAGGTAGAAACTTTCTTTCATTTCTATGCATAATATACAAGATTGTAAGTGTGTAAAAGCTTCGTCTTATGGCTTAGGTGGTCTATGTGGGCACTGTTCATTTGACCGTTTGGACCTTACAGTAAATCCTATCCACCGAGCTTAAGCTGTTCAAGCACGAAGTTTCCTTCCCTGCTAAAACTCATCATCGGAGGGTGATGGCCCCCAGTATTTGAGGTCGATCAATGAGAGGGCTCGGATAATATTGACGTGATCATCAACTTTGGTTCATAACCGATCTTTGATTCTAAGTTAGCACGATCCACTGTTGCCTTGTTAAAAACCTTGCCAGAAAACCCATTTGGAACAAAATCGATTCAAGGAAAAAAGAGTGCAACACGTGTTTTCAGTCCTAACAACAACATCGTCCTCTGGCTGTTTCCTGCAAGTGTTAGTCCAATTCGCAACATACATACATACATATATATATATATATATATATATGGCAGTAGTATCGTTTTAAGTGGGTCACGTTCCAGTTGTTTGGCAGTTGCTCACCATTCCCTACTTCAAGTTTGTATGAACCTTTATCGGTAATCTCGATAATCCGATATGGACCTTCCCAATTCAGTCCCAACTTCCCTTCGTTCAGGTTCCGGGTATTCAGTGTCACCTTTCTTAACACCAAGTCTACGATATTGAAGTGTCGGAGGTTGGCTCTTCGGTTATAATACCTTTCGAGCCGTTGCTTCTGGGCGGCCAATCGTACCTTTCATCCAATAGTTCCAGGCTCATGCTCATGGCCTCACTGTTTGACTATTTGGTTGCGTATCGGAACCTAAGACTCAGTTCTTCCACCTCAACCAGTATTATTGCTTCGACACAATAGACCAACGAAAATAGGGTGGCGTCGGTGCTAGACTTTGAGGTTGTACGGTATGCCTATAGGACTTCAGGAAAAATTTCTTCCATTTTCCTTTGGCATCGGTCAATAGTTTCTTAAGGTTCTGGAGTATGGTTTTGTTCTTAGACTTTGTCTACCCATTCCCACTAGGGTGATAGGGTGTTTATAAGATCCTTTTGATCTTATGGTCTTCGAAATTTTTACTTACTTTGCTTCCACTGAACTGTTTCCTGTTGTCACATATGATCTCGGTTGGCATTCCAAACCGACATATTATGTGGTCCTAGATAAAATCAATAACATCTTTTTCCCTAACTTTATCATGCCTGAGCTTCGACCCATTTAGAAAAATTGTCAGTCATAAATAATATAAATTGAGCCTTATCGGGTGCCCAAGGCAGGGGATCGACGATGTCCAATCCCCATTTCATGAATGGCCAAGGTGACAAGACCAAATGTAGTAGCTCTCTGAGCTGATGGATTATTGGCGCATGCCTCTGATAGCCGTCAAATTTTTGCACGAACTCCTTCGCATCTTTCTCCATGTCGATCTAGTAGTAGCCAACCCTGATTATCTTATGAACCAACGATTCTACCCCCGAATGGTTTCCGTAAGTTCCTTCGTGAACTTCCCTCAAAACATATTCAGTGTCTCCCGGTCCTTGACAGATGGCGAGTGGTCCATCGAAAGTTCTTCTGAATATGGTATTATCTTCGGGCATGCTAAACCTAGCCGCCTTAGTGCGTAGAGCCCTAGACTCTTTAGGATTCGACGGCAGCTTCCCGATCTTCAGTTAATCTATATACTTGTTTCTCCAGTCCCAAGTTAAGCTTGTCAAGTTTATCTCAGCATGCCCTTCTTCCACTGCCGATTTCATGAGTTCTACGACTGTCCTCGAGCTGAATTCTTCATCGTTAACCGATGACCCCCAAGTTAGCC
Source organism: Nicotiana glauca (assembly GCA_026770625.1). Lineage (NCBI taxonomy): Eukaryota > Viridiplantae > Streptophyta > Magnoliopsida > Solanales > Solanaceae > Nicotiana > Nicotiana glauca. Next base: position 51,103 of record MU764569.1, on the reverse strand, counting down.
AGAGCATTGGCTTTATTATTTTGGTCTTGGGGTACGTGTTTCAAGGTCCATTCCTTGAATTGGTGCAACGTTACTTGTAGTTTATCCAAGTATATTCTCATTCGTTTCTCATTTACTTTGAATGTCCCATTGACTTGATTTACCACAAGGAGGGAATCACATTTAGGTTCGATCACATTGGCCCCATGCTTTCAGCCAATTCGAGACATGCAATCATGGCCTCGTACTTGGCCTCATTGTTAGTCAATTTAACAGTTCTAATAGATTGCCTAACTACGTTACCTGAGGGAAACTTCAACACGATGCCGAGTCTAGACACCTTTGTGTTCGATGCACCATCCTTAAATATGGTCTAGATCCTCGAGGAGGTCCTCGAGGTTAACTACAATTTTTTTTCGACCTCGCGTATTAAGGCCGGCGTAAATTTGGCCATACAGTCTGCCAAAATTTGAGACTTGATGGCGGTTTGGGGTCGATATTCAAGGCCATAGGTGATATCCTCTATGTCCTTCATCTTGTCGGGATTGATCTCGATTTCCCGGTTGGACACCATGAATCCAAGGAACTTCCTGGACCCCACTCCGAATGCGCATTTCTCTAGGTTCAGCTTTATATTATATTTCTTTAGTATGTTAAAGGCTTCCTGCAAATGTTTCAAATGGTCCTCTGCTCGCAAGGACTTAACTAACATGCCGTCCATGTAAATCTCCATTGATTTCCCTATTTTCTCTTCGAAAATCCGATTTACTAAGCGTTGGTAAGTGGCACCAGCATTTTTTAGTCCGAATGGAATTACGTTATAACAATAGGTGCCATATTTATTGATGAAGGAAGTCTTTTCTTGGTCGTCCGGGTGCATCCGGATTTGGTTGTACCCGAAGTAGGCATCGAGAAAGTTGAGTATCTCGTGGACAACCGTTGCATCTATCATGTGATCGATGTTAGGCAAAGGAAAAGAGTCTTTAGAGCATGACTTTTTTAAGTATTTATAGTCTACACACATTCTCAATTTATTTCCCTTTTTAGGAACTAACACATTCTCAATTTATTTCCCTTTTTAGGAACTACCACTACATTTGCTAGCTAATCTGGGTACTTAACTTTCCGAATAGAGCCTATTTTAAGAAGTTCAAAATCCTCGTCTTTGATGAATGCATGCTTGACTTCGGATTGAGTCCTCCTCTTCTGTTTAACCGAGTGAAACTTTGGATCAAAGCTCAGCTTGTGAGTATTTATTTTAGGCGGGCCCCCTATCATGTCAAGACGGGACCAAGCAAAGCAATCTATGTTAGCTATATAGAATTCAATGAGTTTTTTCCTGTGCCGGGGAGTTAGTCTCGTGCCTAGGTATATCTTTCGATTAGGCAGGTGCTCGATCAACCTGACTTGCTCCAACTCCTTAATCATTATTGGTGGTATTGGAATCGTCAGGGGCTATGAAAGACCTAGGGACTCTGTAGTAATCGCCTTCGCCTGTCTCCAACCTTTTTGTTTCTGTTGGGGCCGGCATCGGTGATTGCTATTTGGTTTCTCCCTTGGTGATTGAACTCGGAGTTCTTTGATGTCGAAAGTGCAGATATCAGAACCATCTCATCGAACGTGGACTCTCTTTTGCAACCATTTTCTTACCGTAAACTATTTTGATCCTTCCCGGTGTAAGAAATTTCAATGCTTGATGTAGCGTTGAGGGTCTCTTATGTTGTGAATCCATGGCCTCCCGAATAAGGCGTTATACCTCATATCTCCTTCGATCATGTAGAACTTCGTATCCTGAATGGTTCCCGTGGTGTTTACTGGTAAGATTATCTCCCCTTTAATGGTCTCGCATGCCATGTTGAACCCGTTTAAAACTCAGACTACATGCATTATTTGGTCTTGTAGACCCAACTGTTCCACGACCCTTGATCTGATGATATTGGTCGAGCTACCTAAATCAACTAACACACATTTAACTCGAGATTTATTTATGAGTACAAACATTACTAGTGCATCATTGTGTGGTTGCACGATGCCTTCAACATCCTCGTCGTTGAAAGATATCATTCATTTAGTGCGTTTTAACATCGTTTAGGGGATGTCAACTCCACAAATGATCATGCTAATGATATGCTGAGGTTCCTCTTGCTCGATCTGTATGTTGGCGTCCCTATTCGTGAAGTATTTTTTGGCTCGATCACTCAGAAATTCTTGGAGGTGCCTGTTGTTGAATAACCGGGCTACTTCTTCTCTCAGTTGTCGAAAGTCTTCAGTTCTGTGGCCATGGGTTCCATGATATTTACACATTAGATTGGGGTCCCTTTGGGCAAGATCGAACTTCAATGGTCGAGGCCACTTAGTATCTTTGATGCATCTGATGGCTGATACGATATCGACAACATCGACGTTGAAGTTATACTCCTATAACCTTGGTGCTTCCTTAGACCTGATGGGTCTGTCAAAACCGTTTTTTCTCATGAGTCCCAGTTATTATGACCTCTATCGCTCCTTCTTTCACTCCTTGTAGGGTTGCATCCGGACCCACTACTCTTTCAATCTCCATTGTATGGTTGATGTCGATCTCTGTTCGATCTTTATTCATGATCGACGACTCTTTTGGATCTGTCACCGGTCCTGATGGGGTAAACTGATCTGGAAGGGGCCCTGAGCTGATCATCTTTGACCCTGATTTTTGATTGGTACCCATTATGGACATCGGCCCAAGTTACCGCCGGGTATTGTATCAAATTTTGCTTCAATTGCTTTGAAGCTAACAAGCTTTAGGGATTAAGCCCTTGGGTAAATGCCTGAACGACCCAATCGTCTGCAACCGAAGGGAGATCCATCCATTCCATTTGAAACCTCGACATGAATTCTTTGATCACCTCGTTATCTTTTTTTTTTTACCCTGTAAAGGTCTGACTTCCTGGTCTAGACCTTGATGGCCCCGACGTATGCTTTTACAAAGGTATCTGCAAGCATAGAAAATGAGTGAATAGAATTAGGGGTAAGTTGTGATACTATATCTTAGCTCATTTTGACAAGGCCTCCCTCAATTTTTTCAGCAGAACGTATTCGATTTCATCATCCTCCAAGCCATTCCTCTTGATGGCGCATGTGTAGGAGGTCACATGTTCATTTGGATCATTCGTTCCATTATACTTCGGTATTTCGGCATACAGAACTTCTTAGTGATCAACTTCGGAACTACATTCAGAGGGAAAGGATTTTGGACAAACTTTTTGGAATCCAGGCCTTTCGGTATCGGTGGTGCTCATGGGATTTGATCGACCCTGGAGTTATAGGTCTCCACCTTTTTATCGTTAGCTTCGATTTTCTTTTCTCCCGATTCTACCCGTTTTGTCAATTCCTCGAGCATCTTTATTATCTCGGGGTTGGTCCCGGATTCAGCTTCGCTCGGCCTTTCTCTGATTGGTTCATTTCTGTAAGTGTTTTCCTGTGACAGTTCGGGCTCAAATCTACTGGGGTCACGCCTTTGGTTCTACAACTGGGATATCGTTTCCAGTCGAGCTTGTAACATTTCAAAGATCACCCGCAAGTTGATCCCATCGCCTTCACTGCTGTGCGTATCTTTGGCTACCGACCTGGCTTCCCCGCGAACGCTGTTTTCGGATCGGTGGGCAAGTTAGCGTCAATGGCCACGTGGGAGTTGGCGTCGATTGGATCTGCGACCATGACCCCGTTGGGTCAGCAGGGTGAACCTCGTCATTGGGTAATATATTGTTGTTATCGCCGTAGTGGCCAGATTCAGCATCAATATTTAGGTGAGCAAATTGGGAGTTTGACATCTTTAAGTTTTCCTAAAATTAAGATCTCAAAGAACAAGAGTAAAGCAGAGTGTGTTTTGGAAATTTGTATCAAATAGCCACTATTATCCTTAGCCCCACTGTGGGCGCTAAAGTGTTTACCCTAAAAAATGGATAACAACTAAATTTATATGTGATTTTAAGATATGCGGATTAATTCAACACAAAAGATAAATTGCGTTAGATTAAACAGATAAGGACGTATAAATCGTCAAACCACCTAAGAGGAATGATTTCGGACTTGGTTACAGCCTTAATGGAATGCCTGCCTTCGATCCCCGATTCACAATAACAAAGCACTGATGAACAAAAGTAAGAACTTTGAATAATAGAGAAAATGATAGTCTATTGCCTTGATGTGTGTATTACAATTAATTAATGAATAGTCAGACTCCCTTTTATATAGTAGGGGAGTTTTACCCTAAGCAATATTCTATAAAAGATAAATTCTTCCGCTTTACTAATCCCTGATCTTTTGTCGGTGCGTGCCGAGATTCATGATGTGATATCCGGTTGGGCACGAATATCACGGTCTCTTGTTAGTCACGCTCGATTGTTGGATAACGTTCTCCGAAGTTTATGGGTTTGAATCGGTCTTGAGGGCGTGACTCTGATTACTCTGAGGGCATAATATTTAATATAATATAATATTTGATTTGCAACGTTAAACCTCTGCATTAAAACCTTGAACCTTTCTAAGTTATCTTCTTTCTCCTTTTTAACTTCAACTATGTCGATTACACTTGGAATTAAGATTTGAAGAACTCTGTCTCTTTCCTTTAGTAGTCTAGCGTCAATCCTTGGACTGGCTTACCCAAGTACTACGTACAGAGTACAAAGAACAACTTTTTCCTATATATGGATTGCCTTAAAGTTAGTACAAATTAAAATTATCAATTCAGTCCGTAGACAAGCTCATCGGTTTCACTTGTATTGTAGAAAAAAGAAAAGAAAATCATTGGGAAATAAAACGTAAATGTTAGAAACGCGGTATTTGTTTTACCACCATTTAGAAGTCTACATTTGAGTGCGTAGAGTTCTGTTTAAAACTTAAAATTTCTTGAAACCCACTTAGATCTGTCTGCCATTACTTCAATTGATAATTCTCCAGCAAACGTTATGTTCAAACTTCAAAGTTAGAGAGTAACGTATTTTCTTGAATATGACCAACGCATTTTCTCTGTGTTGAAAATAACAATCGCCAAAAAGACTGGGCATTGACACATTTGGTTATGTGTAAATTTGTTTCACTTCTTTTTTGGTCATTTCTTTGAACTTTCAAAACAGGCCATATTTGATTGTGTATGCTTAAATTTTAAGGAATCCATATTGAATATGCTTGTTTAGATATACTCCTAATTAAGGGAGATAAAGTCAGTCTTAATTCGAGGCACTACTATATAATTTTGATCTTTGAAACCTGTCAGTTTTCTAGAGAGAGTTTAATTTATATACATTAATTATCAGTGTATTTTTTTTTTTTTTTTTTTACATTACCCGAATCGAAATATTTAAATTCATGTTGCAGAGTAGAGTAAAAGTTTTAACTCAGTATTATCCCGACTTAATCTAACTTATTGTTAAATAAACAATTAGTACTTAGCTTGCATTTGTTTTACGGTAAGTTGTATTATATATTACATTTCAGATAAAGAAATTAAACTGCTGGTTTAATCTTTTAAGTTTATTATTATATCTTCCAACACATTTCGTGCTACCCTCATGGAATTTTAGTTACAAGAATTGCCAAAGTAACATTAGTTTGGCAAGACAGGAAAAGGAATCTTTACACAAATAACTTGTCACGATCCAAATTTTCCTCCGTTAGGTAACGTGAAGGCACCTAATCTTAGGAACGAGGTAAACCTAGCATTTACTGAAACAACAACAATATTGAACTAACATGTGACAAGTTTTGAAAATAGAAATCTCTTTACAAATTTACAATCCCAAAATCAGTAGTATAAGTCATGAGCTCTATTGAGTTTTGCGAAAAAGCCTACAAAATACAACTGTTTGAAAATAGAGATAAAACAATGCAAATACAAAATTAGAATGTGACTCTGAAGCCTCTGAGCGCAGCAACAGATTTACTTTGATTCTCCCCGGCAAGATCCGTAGCTAACGAGAAATCGACCGATTCTGATATACCTGAATTTGCACAAAAATGTGCAGAAGTATAGTATGAGTATACCACATCGGTACTCAGCAAGTATCAAGACTAACTTCCATGGAGTAGTGACGAAGAACAATCAAGACACCTACTAGACTAAATAACCTGAGCGATATATAGTCATAGAACTAACAGAATACGATATCTCTACAAAACTGCGCGTAATGACGATGATAATATGATACTTGCAATAAGAAATAGAAACAACAATTAGCAGCGAGACACAACAAGTAATAACACAGTAGAGTAAGCTGAATACAATTTAAATCCGGTGATCACAGTGAAAAGAAAGACAAGTAGTAACTAGATAAAAATAACCGTTTTCACGCCAAGTTTTATCCAATAATCTCCATGAGGCACTGAACCTCAAAATATTCATAATTCACGGGTCCCAATTTTTGAACCCTAAACACTTGGTATCTTGTGCCTTTATTACAACCAATAACTGCACGGACGACGCACATGCCAATAGAATCAGATAAGGGCGTGTAGAAATGATCGATAACATCAGGATCCATTTTCTTGAATCGTTAGGGGGTGAATAACTACGTGTATGCTTGTGCTAGTATTCTATCATAGTTCAGACCAACTAATAAGAATAGAAACAATGAATGACACATAAGAAACGATTCCTACGAAATGAACATGGTTTAACTCACACAGGGTAGGCATGCCAATACACAAATGACAACAATAACAATGTCCCAGGCCATCACAAGTCATCACAGTCAATCCCCGACATAGCCCACCTTGTCTCGCCACATGCGTAGTAATAAAGTAAATGCCTGCCTTGTCTCACCATACGTGCATAATAATGTTACCACCTTGTTTCGCCACATGTGCAACCCACATATATATAGCTCGCCTTGTCGCGCCGCATGTACAAATATCAATAGTAACAATAGCACGACAGAAAATTTGTGCAACATAATAACATCCGCACGGTAGAAACTGTTGGGTTTGTTATTTAATAAATAATAACAAAAGAGGTATGAATGAAAAATAGTGGGAAAAAAAATGGAGGGATGACCCGTGACCCGGTCCGGTCTAGCCCGTTTTTCTTTCCCGAATTAATTTAAATTCGTTTTTAATTTCCCGCAAAAATTTCCAACAGCCATGGCTGTTCTGAAACAGTGTCACACCTGTTCTAACAGCCATGCCTATTCTGAAAGGTTGCAAACCTCTTCAGAAACATCACCATGTTGGCTATAAATAGATCTTCAAATCCCAGAATATTTACTTACCAAATTTTCTGAATCTTCTTCTTCTTCTGCACAAAATATTCCAGTGTGTTTTACGACCATCGAGTGGTTCGCCGATCACCAGAGTTTTAGGTACCGATACACTGGTGTGTTAAATCGTTCTATCCTGGGAGGATATATTCCACAACCTCGGGTACTTGAGGGGAATAATTTTTTTAAGGACAAACTGTATATTCAGCGGGCTCGATTTGTTCCTACAATATTTTCAGAATTTATTTTTTGAAGAAGTTTACTGTTTACAGAATTTTATTTTATACTAACTTTCTGTTTTTATTTTCAGAAAGATTATTATTTAATTTATTTACATCAATAGAGATAATTAACAGAAACCTCGTGTATCACAATAACAAGCGCTCGACAGAAACCTCGTGTATCACAACAATAAGTACAACAACAACAATAACAATAACAATAATACAAGAGTACAACAAATAAATCAACTCAGAATTTCCAGAACTCAAAGAAACGGAAGAAATGAACACACAAAGAAAAACACAACAGAAAATAGTGACACCACCTAGCAATAGCTCAACAAGGAAGAGATAGTACGTGACCCCCACATAAGTGCAATCCAACAACGAAGGAGATATCATGAGTCGATAATTAGAAATAAGGATAAGGCAACTATGATAAATGATAACTAACTTCATTTAGGATTTAGCACTCACGAAAGAGGCACAACGATTACAATTAAGGATAAACAACAGAAAGGATAATCAGGGCCTCAATTAAGGATAAACAGTTACAGAAGAGATAATAATGATTTCAAATAAAGATAATCAGATAGGAAAATATAGCATATAAGGCACACAAGAATCAAATAGACAATAAGAGTGGAACATGAAGCAATTAATTCTAAATAAAACACGTAGAGGAGAAACTAGTAAATGGGAAAAACTTAACATAGTAAAACAACTTCATATCGAATAACATAAGAATATACGAGCCCTAAAAGGTCAATTTTCCACAAATAAGCCCGCCTACGTACTCCTCACCAAGCGTACACGGACACTACATGATATAATTAACATAAAGACTCAAATCCTAAGGGGTAATTTCCCACACAAGGTTATGCAAGATACTTACCTCAAAGAAGTTAGACCGATACTTAAAAATGAACTTCTCAAATAAAACAACCTCCGGACGGCACAAATCTAGCAAAAATTACTTCAAAGCGTAAATAAAACTCATAAAAAACTATTCCGGATAATAAGCTTCAATTTTTATCAAAAACTAAAAATCAACCCAAAAATCAATCGGGCCCGCATCTCGGAACTCAATGAATTTTTACAAACCCCGAACATCCTTTCCGATACGAGTTCAACTATACAAAAATTATCAAATTCATATATCAATTCGTCCTTCAAATCATCATTTTACATTTTAAAAATTTTCTTCAAAATTCCCATATTTCCTCAACTCGAAACACTAATTTAATGATAAAAATAAATATAGAATCATGGAATATAATAAGTTCTAGCTGAAGAACACTTACCTATTTGATTTGCTTGAAAAACCCACAAAGAATCACTCAAAATCGAGCTCTAGAACTCCAAAAATATTAAAAATGGCTAACCCTCGGAATAAAGTACTTTTATATTCTGCCCAGGCGTATATACATCGCGATCGCAGAAGAAATAATGCGAACGCGAAGAAGAAAATGGCTACTGCCCAAAATATACTACGTGATCGCGTACATAAAAGTCGCGAAGAGGGAAAAATGTTGAGGCCAAATACTGCACTATGCAGCCGCGTGAGATTGCATGCAATCGCGAAAGGGGAAGGGGAAATCACCAGCTGAGATATGTGAACGCGGGCAGTTGTGCGAACACGGAGAAGGCAGAAGCACACGTATGCGATAGCGTACAGGCCTATGCGAATGCAAAGAAGAAAATGGTCATCCCACCAAACAAGCCTTCGCAATCGCGGCTTTACCAACGCGATCGCATAGAAGGGGACACTAGATATCAGTACAACTATATATACCAAACAATGAGAAAATGGTCCGTAACCCATCTGAAACACACCCGAGGCCCTTGGGACCTCAACCAAATATACTAGCACATCCTAAAATACGATACGAACTTAGTCAAGGCCTCAAATCGTATCAAACAACGTCGAAACTACGAATCGCACCATGAACCGAATTCGTGAAATTTCAAATCTTCCAACTTCTAAAATTCGTGCCGAAACCTATCAAATCAATCAGGAATGACGTCAAATTTTGCAGGAAAGTCCCAAATGACATAACGGAGCTGTTCCAACTCTCAAAATCGTATTCCGATCCCGATATCACCAAAGTCAACTCTTGGTCAAACCTCTCAACTTTCCAAAACTTCTACTTTTCCAGCCTTTACCGAAATGCTTCAAATTATCCTATGGACCTCCAAATCCAAATACAAACACATGCCTAAGTCCAAAATCACCATATGAAGCTGTTGAAATCATCGAAACTCCATTCTGGAGTCGTTCACACAAAAGTCAAATTCCGGGTAACTCTTACCGCTTAAACTTTTAAAACAGAAATTCTTCTCCGAAATTGACTCCGAATCATCCAGTAACTGAGCTCGACCACGTACGCAAGTCATAACACATGATACAAACTTGTTCAAGACCTTATGTAGACATCGAAATTTTAATGGATCAAGCTAAATCCTAAATTAAAGATACTACAAGACTTCTTGAAACTCTAGGAGTTTGTCAGTGTTGCTTGGAGGCTACTCTACCAAAACCCTTGGTCACGCCTATAAAAAGGGTTTCATAATCCTTTTAAAAAATATCTCAAAAATGGAGATCATCTCAAAAATCCCATAAACTCACGGGATACTCACAAAGAGACCAAAATATTGCCGGATACTTCTTGACAATGAAATAGTTCAAGAAGTCGGAGATCAAATACATCCAGGAGCTCTGCATCATCCTTACATTCGAGAAATACGCTGCTTCAGCCCTCGAATCACGAAGATAATTAGGAGAGAAGAATCAAGGGGATAAACAGAATTGTACCCGCGTCTTTTTATGAATAAACTTATGTTTCTTCATATTTGTATTGTGGTTGCAATTTATTTTTGTATCACATATAATTTGTTGCAAACACCTTATGCCGCCGAACATGGCTTAAATTCTCAAAACGACATGTCGGATCATTACATAACTAATCTGATTCATTGTTTATTTATCTTGATCGATATACATAAATTATACATAAATTAATATATATTATATAGTCGCCGGCTATTTTGAGTTTTAAGCAATTGAGTGAGCCAGCTATTTAGATTAAGTTTTCGCGTGGGAGGAAAAGGCGGTAATGTTGGTCTTCTGCAGCTTAGTTTCTAACCAATGGTATCTAAAGTAATTTTATATCTTGAAAAATTCAAATCCGGGAAACCTTCGAGGAAGACCTGAAGCTGCAATTGACTACTAACATAGACTCATTTAACAGTGGCCACTTTTAATCAGAGGAGAAAAAGTAACGTTTTTGTGGAATACAGTAAGCAAAAGAATGAGAGAAGAAAGATAAATTACTGTTGTTTCTAAGCATGCTTTAGAAAAAGTTGATATCCAGGGCTACTCTCCCTTTCTTATCTTAAATAGTCCTTGATATTCCTTAACTTTAGGCACAAGTTTAATAAACAATACTCTAAAATAGTACTACTAATTAATTACTACGAGTTGTGGACAAAGATCAATTTTTTGAGGATATATTATTCCCTTATGATTCATAAAGACAGACAAACCTTCTATTTCTCTCTCGGTATTGCAAAAATTCTAATATTTTAGTTATATTAAATGATATTTTTGAGCCTTGAAATTTAGAAACTTGTCGAAAACGAGCTATTTTCTCAGCCCATCAAGATAGTCATTCACAATAAAAGAAAATACAACATGCATCATAATACAATGTTCAGAGATGACACATAGTGGCATCGAAATATCATGGAACACTTTTAGGAATTAGTTCCAACAAAAATCTAAAAAAACCTCGAGGTGTATATACTAGTGAAAAAGTATTATTATATGCATATTTATCAATCAACAAATTAACCAACTATGCCTTAATCATACACTAATTGCACTTAATTATACGAATTCGTTATATTCATTATTTTGACTCATTTCATTTCAATACTAAATAAATTTTTTAAGATACAAATCGGAAATTCTCTAATGAGTTCGTTCTTTAGTGTTACGATTAGCCCAACATGTCATTCGAGACTCAGTAAAACTAAGCTGGCAAACACAAACCCTAATATATGAACCAATTAGCTAGTGTCGCTTATAGATATTTTTAGGTTAAATTGTTTCATATTCTTAGCCAAGTATTCGTAGATTTCTGAAGATTGTACGTCATTTGAGAATTTTTTTACGTATGTAATTTTACAATGAATCTATCTTCTTTTTTGCATATTCAATCATCATAATATCACAACTATTACAGGTGCTTGAGGTCTATATACATTAGGAGAAGTTAACTCATCTAAGATGACCTCTCTTTTATCACATCCATCGCCTTGCACCTTTGCCCCCTTAATTAAATTAAATCTGCAGTGACAGTGACATTTTAAAGTTATTTATAATATTTATAGTTAAAGAAGATAGGTTTCATACGTACAAATCCAATTGTCAACTAATATATATACTCATAACTTAAAAAGGAAATGAGAAGAGGTATAATCTTTTTCAACCAATGATGCTACGATTTGGCAAGAAATGAAGTTGGATACTCTTCCTTTGTCATTTCTCGATATTGTCGGAAGATGTCAACAATGAAATCTTGATGTTGTTCTTTCTACCTACAAGGAAATAAAGGGGAAAAAAAGAGAACATCATTTGACTTACTAATGATCTCCACCATAAATGTCAAGATTCTTTTACTTAGGATTCTAAAAATTGACCGTTTAACCCTTTGATAAAGTATATAACCATATATATATATACCAATTAATAAGGAGCCATTTTCCATTAAGGGCTCCTTATTAATTTTGTGACTTAGCAGCTGTGATGGGTTGTTAGTAAATTATATTTGTAAAATAATTTTGAAGAAAATAAAATAACATATAAATAGAAATATAAATGAAATAGAATTTAATCCGAGCCTATTAAATTTTCAATATTTTTTTAAGGAATTTAATCTCTTCCTAGTACCCAAAGTTGTGGATTATTTCCTCCCAGGATAGAACGAATTACACAGTGGTGTAGCGGTACTTCAAACCCTAGTATTTCAGCGAACACAGAGATCGGTAGAAAATCACACTTACTGTTGCTTTTTCTAATTTTTAGTTAAAACAATGCAGAAAAAAGGAGGAGAACTCTAAAATTCGTATGGAAAATCCGAGAGAATGAACTGCAATTTAAAGCCCCAACTTGTTGAGTTCAAATAAAGAGTTGTAACTCTTCAGAGGTCAGTTACGTAAAAAAACATAACGTAAATGACCATTTATGCAAATTAAAATGGGTAGAGGAAACGTTTTCCATTACAAAAAATGGGAAGTCAATGAAACTGATAATTTGAATTATTAATCTTCCGTTACAGATACGGATTGCGTTAATATTTACTATTAACAAATAAATTTGGTTAAAAAAATTAATCAATCAATCATTTGACCTAATCCGAATCTGAAGCTGAAGCCGAAGCAAAGCCGAGCCGAGCAAGCGAGCAACGATGACGAAGGCGCGAGGCTTGCCTTCTTCTTAACTCTTCAAGATCTAAAAGAAGAGCAATTGTATATATACCCATTAAAAACCTTTTCCTCTTCCAATATGAGACAATGTCCCATTGTCAAGGAGGAAAACTTAAAATTTTTATTTTTTCCTTCATTTCCTATTCACCCTCTTTTAAGCCTATTTTAGCTTAAGACCTCAGCAATCCCCCACATGAATGGGGAATGGCAGGATAAGTAGATTTTCCTTTAAACTTTCCATCGTGAACTTATATTGGATACACTTGGTCAATTGGTAAATTTGATATATTTGAACCGTCAAGATTTGGTGTATACCTAGACAATCATAAGTCACACAATCAATCCTTAACCGTCTTTAGTTCTCATTGTTGTATTCATTTCATCCATAAACATCGCATGGTTTCATAAGTGCATAGAGAACTGGCCATACAAAATTCTCCTTGAAGCGGCTAACACTTCACACTTATATAGGTAATTCCTAAATGTGTCATCCCGTAGATACACTATTTGATATACCCCATATCAAATTTAGAAATCATTAAAAAGTCTTAATGTTTTATCCTTGGTACTAAACATTGTCTCATCACAATATTGAATCGTCATTAATGACTTTGTTTGATCTCCTTGAACCTAGATCTTGGGATCTCCAATCTTCTAGGTAGAGTTACCGTCACAATGACTTATTCTCGGCCATAGTCTCATTCCCCTCGATGATTTCTCAACTACCTCTTTAGTTAGGCCTTTTGTAAGTGGATCCGACATATTATCACTTGACTTTACATAGTCAATCGTGATAATTCCTCTAGAGAGTAGTTGTCTAACGTTTTTATGTCTTCGTCGTATATGACGAGATTTACCATTATACATAACGCTCCCAGCCCTTCCAATTACCGCTTGACTATTGAAATATACGCATATTGATGCCAACGGTTTGGGCCAAAATGGAATATCTTTCAAGAAACTCCGGAGTCATTCAGCTTCTTCACTGGCTTTATCTAAGGCTATAAATTTAGCCTCCATTGCAGGGCGGGCAATACAAATTTGTTTGGACGACTTCTAAGATACCGCTCATCCACCAATAGTGAATACATATACACTTATGGACTTAGAATCAGTTGAACCGATGATCCAATTTGCATCACAGTATCCCTCAATCACCACAAGATATATTACTGTAGTGCAAAGCAAAGTCCTGGTATGTTGTAAATATCCCAAAACTCGTTTCATTGCCATCCAATGATATTGACCTGGATTGCTCGTGTATCGACTCAATTTACTTATAGAACAAGCTATATAGCTATATCTGATCATGTACAATTCATGGTATATATTAAGCATCCCAACACACGAGCATAATCCAATTGTGATATGTTTTGGCCTCTGTTCTTTGCTAATGCAAGATTCACGTCAATTGGAATCTTTTCAACTTTAAACCCTAAGTACTTGAATTTTCCAAGCATTGTCTTAATATAATGAGATTGTGACAATACCAGACCTTGAGGAGTTTTACGGATCTTAATTCCCAGAATTAAATCAACAACTCCCAAGCCCTTCATATCAAAATTGCTAGTTAGCATACGCTTAGTCGCATTTATGTTGGCAATGTCATTACTCATTATCAGCATATAATCCATATATAAGCAAACAATGACTATGTGATTTGGAACATTTTTAATGTACACACATTTATTACATTCATTTATCTTAAAACTATTTGACAATATTGTTTGGTCAAAATTCGCATGCCATTGTTTGAGTGCTTGTTTTAGTCCGTAAAGGGACTTAACAAGTCTACATACCTTTTCTTCTTTACCCGGAACCACAAACCCTTCAGGTTGTTCCATATAGATTTCTTCTTCCAAATCTCCATTTAATAAGATTGTCTTAACGTCCATTTGATGAATTTCAAGACCATAAACTGCAGCTAATGCTACTAACATTCGTATGGACGTAATTTTTGTAACTGGAGAGTATGTATCAAAGTATTCAATACCTTCTTGTTTTCTATATCCTTTGACTACAAGTCTTGCCTTAACTTTATCAATACTGCCATCATCTTTCATTTTCCTCTTAAAAATCCATTTAGAACCCAAAGGTTTATTTTTAGGAGGAAGATCAACCAATTTCCATGTATGATTGTTCAATATGGATTCTATTTTACTATTGACTGCCTCTTTCTAAAATAATAATTTCGAAAAAGACATAGCTTCTTTAAATGTTCGAGGCACATTTTTCAATAGGAAAGTCACAAAATCTGGTCCAAATGAAGTACATGTTCTTTGACGTTTACTACGTCTTGGATCCTCTTGATTAAATGTACTTTCTTTTATTTCTTCATGAGGTCGTTTAGATCCTTCACCAATCGACTCACATTTCTTTTTTATATGGATATATATTTTCAAAGAATTGAGCATTATCTGATTCCATAATCGTATTATTATGAATGTCAGGATTTTCTGATTTATGAACCAGAAATCGATATGCTTTACTATTGGTCGCATTCCTATGAAAACACAATCAAAGATTTTTGGTCCTATTTTTACCTTTTGGGTTTAAGAACTTGAACTTTTGCCAAACACCCCCACACTTTAAAATAATTCAAGTTGGTTTCCTATCTTTCCATTTTTTTTATATGGAATAGATTGTATTTTACTATGGGGTACTCGATTTAGTATCTGGTTAGTCGTAAGAATGGCTTCCCCCCACAAGTTCTGTGGCAAACCAGAACTTATCAATAATACGTTCATCATCTCCTTTAATGAACGATTCTTTCTTTTCGCAGTTACATTGGATTGGGGCGTGTAAGGGGTTGTTGTTTGATGAAAAATTCCATATGCTAAACATATTTCTTCAAAAGGAGATTCATATTCACCACCCCTATCACTTCTTATCATTTTGATTTTCTTGTTAAGTTACGTTTCAACTTTATTTTTGTATTACTTGAATGCGTCTATTGCTTCATCTTTACTATTAAGTAAGTAAACACGACAATATCGGGTACTGCCATTAATAAAAGTTATGAAATACTTCTTTCTACCACGAGATAGTATTGACTTCATGTCCCAAATATCTGTATGACTTAAGTCTAAAGGATTTGAATTCCTTTCAACTGACTTATAAGGATATTTAACATACTTAGATTCCACACATATTTGACATTTTAATTTTTCGCATTCAAACTAGGCAGTATTTCTAAGTTAATCATTTTTCACAAGGTTTTATAATTGACATGAACCAAACGTATATGCCATAAATCATTTGACTCAAGTAAGTAACAAGAAGCTGAATTTTTTTAATTATTCTCAACAACCATTACATTCAACTTGAAAAGGCCCTTAGTGAGGTAACCTTTTCCTACAAATATCTCATTCTTACTTATTAAAACTTTATCAGATGAAAGACACATTTAAACCTGTTCTTAACAAGAAGTCCAGCAGAGACTAAGTTCTTTCTAGTATTGGGAATATGAAGGACGTTGTTCAGAATCACCACCTTGTCAGAAGTCACTTTCAGAAATATCTTCTCATATCCTTCAATTTTGTCCATTGCAGAATTTTCCATAGAAAGCGTCTTTTCGGGCCCAACGGGAGCATATGTAGCAAACACTTCTCTAACGGCACAAATACGGCGAGTGGCTGCAGAATTAATCCACCACTCCTTAGGATTTCCCACCAGGTTGCATTTAGAAAGAATAGCACATAATTCATCAACATCTTCGTGCTTTTCAACCGTATTTGCTTGACCCTTCTTCTTGTCTTTCTTCGGAGCACGACAATCTGTAGATTTGTGTCCAGCTTTCTCACAGTTGTAACAAATTCCGTTGAACCGCTTCTTGCTTGGGTTGCTTTTCGGTCCAGAAGCCTGCTTCCTCTTTCTCTTATGTTGAGGAGTATTCTCAACAATGTTTGCTGCCGTTATTGTTGAGTTTCCACGGCTTATCTTTTCAGGAACTTTGTTGTCCTCTTCGATTCTCAACCGAACAATGAGATCTTCAAGCCACATCTCTTTGCGTTTGTGTTTCAAGTAGTTTTTGAAGTTCTTCTACAAAGGAGGCAACTTCTAAATCGTCGCTGTAACTTGGAATGCTTTATTGATGACAAGGCCTTCAATGAAAATTCTGTTAGTAAAAATACTAAAATTACTACTTTCAACATCAGTATTAATTCAACTTATACCTTCAGCAAGGAGATTGTGAATAATCACTTGCAATTCCTGGACTTGGGGTAATAACAAACTTGCTATCTACCATTTTGTAGTCCAAAAATTTAGTGGCAACGAATTTATTCAACCCGACATCTTCAGTTTTGTATTTTTTTCTAGCGCAATCCATAATTCTTTTGACATCTCTACATTACTGTAGAAGTTATACAGATCGTCCTATATTCCGCTAGGAATATAATTCTTGCACAGAAAATCAGAATTCTTCCATGCCTCAATCACGAGAAAGCGTTCATTCTCTGGTATTTCATCGGGCAGAACATGAATATCTTCCTTAATGAACTTCTGTAGACTTAAAGTAGTCAAGTAGAAGAACATCTTCTACTGCCACTACTTGAAATCAATAACGAAAAATTTTCCGAATTTTTCTGTTGGTACCAATGTCGGTGTTGTTCGGCTTGTCGATATATTGGCAGTCACCATAGGAATAGTTTGGTTCTCGCTGTCATTCGTCATTTCTGTAAAAGAATGACACAAACAGACATTAAAATCACGTAGATTTTAATCTCCAATGGAGTAGAAAACCACAAAGGTTTTACTCTCCAGAAACAGTGAGTAAAACACAAATACAATAAATAAATTAAATTTCTTAAGCTTGTTAGTAAACTATATTTGTAAAATAATTTTGGAGAAGACAAAACATATAAATAGAAATGTAAACAAAAAAAATTTAATCCGAGCCCACTGAATTCACAGTATTTTCTTAAGAAGTTTAATCCCTTTCTAGTACCCAAGGTTATTGATTATTTTCTCCCTGGATAGAACGGATTACACACTGGTGTAGCGGTACTTCAAACCCTAGTGTTTCGGCAAACACAAAGATCGGTAGCAAATCACACTTACTGTTGCTTTCTTTGTAGTTAAAACAATGCAAAAGAAATGAGGAGAACTCATAAATTCGTATAAAAATCTGAGAGAATGGACTGCAATTTAAAGCCCCAACCTGTTGAGTTCAAATGAAGAGTTGTAACTCTTCAGAGGTCAGTTATGTAAAATACCCATAACATAAATGGCCATTTATGCAAATTAAAACGGGTAGAGGAAATGTTTTCCGTTACAAAAAATGGACAATCAACGAAACATATAATTTGGATTATTATTCTTCCATTACAGACACGAATTACGTTAATATTTACTATTAATAAATAAATTTGGTCCAATCAATTAATTGATCATTTGACCAAATCCGAAGCCGAGCCGAGCGAGCGACGACGACATCGACGACGGCGAGAGTCTTGACTTCTTCTTAACTCTTTAAGAGTTACACGAAGAGCAATTGTATATCCACCCATCAAAAACCTCTTCCAATATGGGACATGTCTCATTGTCAAGGAGGGAAACTTAAAACTTTCATTTTCCCTCTATTTTCCATTCACCCTCTTTTAAGCCTATTTTAGCTTAAAACCTTAACAAGGGTTGCCAAGTGATGTGATTCTTCTAGTTAAAAAAGAACCAATCGACGAAGGATCAAGATCTTGAAGTGAAAATATGATTTGTGGGCCAATTGCAAGAAATATCGTATTTCAAGTTTTAAAACTCGGAATATGATAATTCAAAAACGAGATAAAGATGTCGATCTGAACTATAAGAAAGATGATTTGCTCATTCAAAATAAGTAAATATTAGTGCTGCAATTCAAAAACGAGATAAAGATGTCGATCTGAACTATAAGAAAGATTATTTGCTCATTCAAAATAAGTAAATATTAGTGCTGCACCGATTCAATTAAAGTTCTAATTCTATGATATCAAAAGAACGAATTTAGATCAAGAAATGTATTTTTGATTGATAAAGAACTAAAAAGTTTCTCAAGTCACCAATTAAAATTAATTAACGTGATAAAGAAATACCACACAACAACAACAACAATAACTACCCAGTATAGTCCCACAAAGTGGGGTCTGGGGAGGGTAATATGTAGACAGGCCTTACCCCTACCCGAAAGGGCAGAGAGGCTGTTTCTAATCGACCTTCGGCTCAGGAAAATAAAGAAATACCACACATAGTTAAGAATTCACGTTTTTTGAAGTTTGTCCTAATTTGCAATAGAGTGTTTTTTCTAGGTGTTTTTTACAATCGAAAAGTAATGTTCAATTTGGTTTGTGTTTTTATATACGATATATTGATTGAAGCTGTAATAAGAGTTTGTGTGACGTGATATAATGCAGGTGTTTTAACCATGAATATTAATGTAAAATTAGCGACTTTGAGACAATAGCATATACAATTATATTGCTCATGCTCTTATTTTTCGAGTTGGACCACTCAATGATGTGTATTACAAAACAAACTTTAAAATTTTTGGGGTTCGATTGCATTCTTTATGTTTCTCGATTTTCTTTTATTTGATCCATTTGAGATGAGTTGTGCTAACAATACAACAACACAATTACTTTTGCTCACTAATTTTAAGCATACGTGACTACTTCTACTTATGTCAAACAAACAATAACAATCCAGTGTATTCCCACGAGTGAGATCTGGGGAGGATAATGTGTACGCAGACCTTATCCCTACTCCTAGAGACAGAAAGACTGTTTCCAGGTCTCTACTTAAGTCAGTGTTAAGAAAACATTAATAGTCGGATATATATATCTAATATCAGTTTTATCCGCAATACTCAAGGGACTCTTAAAATTGGTTTTAGTTCCATATAATACCAACCAAGAGAAAAAGAAGGAAAAGCTAAATAAATAAAAACAAAAGAAGCATTAGTAGCTTCTAAAGATTGAAACTTTCGGATATATTCTTGTATTCTCACATGGATAAACAATACTAGCTACTCTCTTTTGAAGAAAAAACAAAGGAACAGAAAATCTTGTTTTATGTCATGCTATGTTGTGAACATGACATGTATGTATGATCATGATAATGGTGATAGTGACAGTGATGAAAGAGAAATACACTAATATAATAGGTGTGTGGGGGATAGACAGAGCAAAAATCGAGGGGGCGCATGCAAAACATCCTCATTATTCTGTCTTCTTTTTCCTTTTTTTCACTTTGCTTTTCACCCCCCTAAGCAATCTCTTTTCCTTTTTTTTTTTTTTTTTTAACCTAAGGTTTTGTTACTATATTTTCCTATTTCCCACGTACGCATGACATATGTCAGTTTAATCAAATACTCCCCCTTTTCTTTCCTTGTTTTTACACTTTTACCATTTCCGCTTTTTCTTAACTCTTTTTTTCCTCTTTTCTTAAGCAAATTACTAAATTTATATAAATATTGTACTCCCTCCGTTTCAATTTATGTGAACTTATTTCCTTTTTGGTTTGTGCCAAAAAGAATGACCCATTTCTTTATTTGGAAACAATTCACCTTTATGCAATGATTTATAGCTACACAAAATATATGTGCCTCATTTTACACGACAAGTTCAAAAATCTTCTCTATTTTCTTAAACTCCGTGCCCAATCAAATTAGTTCACATAAATTGAAACGGAGGGAGTAGTAAAGAGTGAGTTTATAGAAGGTTTATTACAAGTTATATGTAAGAAGTTGTTAGAACATATGACTATATAATTATAAGAAACACAAAATCATTTCTAGTATTCCTAACTTAGAAATGACATATTTATTTTTCGGAATATCATATATATAATAACATAATATTAGACTTGACTTACCAAATTTTTTGTTTATTATAGCACTACAATATTTTACATATATATTAGCTAAATATGAAAATTTCGGTGACTAATACTTTTAAGAAAAATACATAGCTCTTCATATAATACAAATAATAAGACATAGGGCTAGCACACAATAACTTTCTCCGGTAGAGGTTCACTTCTTCATGTTCAAGAGTAGATGCTTTGAAGCTCGCTCGCTTTTTCTTATTGGTGATATATGACATTAGAAAAAAGTTCATAGAAAAATAAAAAGAAAAAAGAAACAAATATATGAGTAAGATTTACTCATTATTTTATAGGAGGGAGAGAGAGAGAGGGGGGCATTAATGTCATAAAGGGAGGACAAAACAAAGCAGGAGGCTTACACGACGCTCTACCAACTTTAGTGTGATTTTGTGGCTTTTACTTTTGTGTCTGTTACATTCCCATCTCATTCTGTAATGTTTTAGTACAAAGACAGATTGGTTGTTTTGCTGTGTCAAATATACCATTCACAAAACTTTCACTGTTCTGCTCCTTTCAACTCTTTTACCTTTAAACACCCCTATCCCCCTCCCCCCCCCAAAAAAACAATTCTCCTTTCTTATTAAAAGAAAAAAAACAAAAAGAAATACTATACCCCTACTTAGCAACAACAGCAAACAACATTTGATTATTTGCAAAGTAACCAAAATGGTCTTTCCCATTTCTGCTTCCTCTTTCCCCACTTCTCTTTAAACTCTTCCCTTTGCATATACATACGAAAAATATATAAAGAAGACCACTCACCTTCCCATTCTTGTATGTATAGTAATAATACACCTTTCAACTGGTTCTTGAATTCATAGAGAAAGATAGGTTTACAAAAAAAAAAAAGATTGTGTTTTTATTATATTTTCTTGAGTTTAGAGTTGTGGGAAATTGGTAAAGACCGTGATCCGATGATGAAAGATCTATGTCTTTGTGCTTGACGCTACTGCTGCGTGGTTTTGAAGGAAGTGGCTGAGAATTTGACGACAAATTTTCTTTTTTGGGAGTGGAAATTTTACAAGGTAGCAAATCTTGTGTGTTTTGTCCCCCCTTAATTTCTTCGTCTTTGTCTCTTACTAATATCTTTGTGTGTTTACATTTCTTGATTTCTAAGGCTTTGAACGTTTCTATGCTTCAGACACAAGTTTCATTGCATATCCAAATGTTTTTTTTTTCTGAACTTTTCATTTTCACATGGGATTCTAAAATATTACTACAATATTAATAGTTATATCTGTCTTTGTATTCACATATCTATATTTTATAATCTATATATACACATGCAGAAATGTTAGGAGTTTGTTGGGGTTAAGTGGGTAGGAAGGGATTTAGCTGTTAAATCCTTTGTTTCTATTATTTTTTATTTATCATTTGACTGAAAAAAATTGTCAAGTTTGTACAACTGCAAGTGTTCAATTCATCTGCAAAAAAGCATAAAAGGTAAAGGATTTTATTGTGGGGGAAGCGTAGAAAGCTTTAGTAGTTTCTTCAACCTTCCTAGCAAACCAAGAAAGATTTCTTTTTGTTTCCTTTAGTATAAATTTTATTGATGGTTTGGTAACTAGGGCCTAGGGGGGATAATTTTGAATTTGGAATTTGTGGTATACTATAAGAATTTGGAAAATTTTGTTGAAAGAGAGTAAGGAGTTGTAATATACAAGATGTTGGAAATGAAGATGAAGCATGGGAACTCTGTCTTTTGAACTCTTTTTGTTATGTAATAATTCTTGTTTTGGTTCTCAAAATTGATTTTTATTGAAGTGATGATGGCGGTGACGTCGGCCTGTAAAGACAGTAAAATGGGGATGGACAATGGGAAATATGTGAGGTACACTCCTGAGCAGGTTGAGGCTTTGGAGAGATTATATCATGAATGTCCAAAGCCCAGTTCACTCCGTCGTCAGCAGCTGATTCGGGAGTGTCCAATTCTGTCCAACATCGAGCCAAAACAGATCAAAGTTTGGTTTCAGAATAGAAGGTATCCAGCGAAATTATCCTGTTGGATTTTGAAAGTTGCTTTGCTTTCTTTTCATGCTTATTGGATTGAACTAGTCAGATGATTACCGTGTTGTATTTGTGCAAGTGCAGATGTAGAGAGAAGCAGCGTAAAGAATCGTCGCGTCTTCAAGCCGTGAACAGAAAATTGACAGCAATGAATAAGCTGTTGATGGAGGAAAATGATAGGCTGCAGAAGCAAGTTTCACAGTTGGTGTATGAGAATAGCTTTTTCCGCCAACAGACTCAAACTGTAAGCAATCTATTGTTACTTGTCTTCTTGGATTTTTTTAAAAGATTGGGGTTTGGGTTTTGCTTATGGAAACTCTTTCTGATTAGTTAGAAGGTCAAGGAAGAGAATTGGTTTAGAAATATATAACCTAAAACTATAGAAGCAAGAATCTGCATATGATGAATTTTATGGCATTTCTAAACAATTTGCATTTTTATTTGTTCGGTGGCAAATGTTAGAAAACAATGATGTCAGTGGGAGAGATAAAACCTGTATTTGTATCTGGCTTTTCATTTTGTCAATACAACTCGATGTTTCAATTTTAAAGAGTACATGCGAGCAGTAATAGTTTCGTTCTCTTTGTTTCCCCGATGACTTAGTTTTTCCAAACTGTCATACTTCAATATTGCAGGCAGCCCTTACCACCACAGACAACAATAGTTGTGAATCTGTGGTGACGAGTGGTCAGCAAAACTTGTCCACTCAGCGTCCACCAAGGGATGCAAGCCCTGCGGGGTAAGTACACTTTTTCGGAGTCTAATTCCTTCTTTTTTTTGCATTATTTTCCATAGCATGTCTAATGATATATGAATATTTTCAGACTTTTGTCCTTAGCAGAGGAAACTTTAACAGAGTTTCTATCAAAGGCCACCGGAACCGCTGTGGAGTGGGTCCAAATGCCTGGGATGAAGGTTTGTTCCCTTTCCTATCTTTTAATTTATAGAAGTCATGATCAAATTTTTGGAGTGCTGTTTAACGATTTATTAACTAGGTAAATGACTCCTTTATTTACAGTTCTTTAATTGTAAATGTTTTAGACTTGTGCTTTCATGGCATTATTTTCTTGCATTATTATCTCTTAAATCTCTTGGCAAACATAGCTGCATGTTAAAACTCCTCTCTGCAGTGAATTTTCTTGCTTTCTTCCTCTTTATTTAATCATCAATTAATCATAATCACTTTTGTTTTAGTTAAAATATGAAGATATTTCTTTTTAGTTAAAATATGAAGATATTTCTTACTTATTCGTCTTGCTCCGCTTATGTTGTTCTCATAAAAAATCTATGTTTTAGCAGCTCCCATTACACAATTGCATCAATACATCGCATCAGTAGAAGCTTTGCTTTTTAAGATAAATCTCTACCTGTGACACTTTAGAGGATTTGATCACGTGTACACTTACATGTACCATATTTAATTACATAATAGCTATATATGCACACAGAATTATGTCATTGTTATCTTTAAGAATATCCCTCTTTCATGACGCAGCCTGGTCCGGATTCCATTGGAATCACTGCTATTTCTCATAGTTGCTCAGGAGTAGCCTCACGTGCATGTGGCCTTGTGGGTCTAGAGCCTACAAGAGTAAGTGTCATCCTGAATAACTTAGTCAATTCAATATTTTGATTAGAATTCAAGGTGTAATTGTGCTGTCCTTGATCCAGGTTGCTGAGATCCTTAAAGATCGGCCATCATGGTTCCGTGATTGCCGAGCGGTGGATGTTCTCAATGTGATGTCTACTGGGAACGGTGGAACAATTGAGTTGCTATACATGCAGGTTACTTTTAGAAAATTCATATCCGGTCCTACTTTAGTTCATGTGTGTGTCACAAATTTTCATTGAATATACTTTTGTAACTTGTTTCAGCTCTATGCACCTACTACTCTGGCACCAGCTCGTGACTTCTGGTTAATGCGGTATACTTCTGTTATGGAAGATGGTAGCCTTGTGGTATGTGTCAGTAGTTATTGTATTCCTTGTAAACTGACCAAGTAAGAAATTGTAACTGTCCATTTTTCCTTGTTAACTTATGTTATGAATTGCTCAAATTTCTACTCTAGGTATGTGAGAGATCACTGAACAACACTCAGAATGGTCCTAGCATGCCACTGGTGCAGAATTTTGTGAGAGCAGAACTGCTTCCAAGTGGGTATCTGATACGACCCTGTGAGGGGGGTGGTTCAATCATTCACATAGTTGACCATATGGATCTCGAGGTGTGTTAATTTGTTAATTGCATAAGACTCTTCTTCTCCCTCTCAATTTTCTGACAAAATGCTGCTAATAATCTTTTCCAGCCCTGGAGTGTTCCCGAAGTATTGCGTCCACTGTATGAGTCATCAACAGTGCTGTCGCAGAGGACAACAATGGCGGTAAGTCTAATTTATGCTCAAATATCCTTCTTCATAAGGAAAATTTAGTTCTCTATTTTATCATCCGCTTATCAATTAACTTTAGTTGTAATTTCAGCCTGATGAATGTACTTCGGAAAACTTTTTAAATAAAATTTGGAAATGTGAACAATGTTCACAGAAGATTCTTAGTTGCGATACTACTGTCATTAAACTTTTTCTAATTATTGCTTCAATATAACAAATTTCAGGCATTACGTCACCTGAGACAAATTTCTCAAGAAATTTCTCATCCTACTGTCACTGGTTGGGGAAGAAGACCTGCAGCCTTGCGCGCACTTGGTCAAAGATTGAGCAAGTTGGTCTTTCAATTCCTGATGTTTTCTCTACATCTTAAAATTTTATTCTATTTGTGACTGAACTTCTAATTCTCATTGTGAAGGGGTTTTAACGAGGCTGTTAATGGTTTTACTGATGAGGGATGGTCTATGCTTGAAAGTGACGGCATAGATGATGTTACACTTCTTGTCAACTCATCACCCAGCAAATTGATGGGTGCAAATATCTCTTATGCCAATGGATTTCCATCAATGAGTAGCGCTGTACTATGTGCCAAGGCATCTATGCTTTTACAGGTACGAATTTGTTGGCCAATTTGATTTGAGCCAACTATGTGAATGGCTGTCTATATATCTCAGGAATGTTTTTCCATTTGTAATTTTATTCTTCCACATGGCTTACAAATTTAAAGTTTTCTGAGAAGTCATGTGATAAATGAAAACTAAATGCTTTCATCCAAGTCTGCAACTTCCACTTGTATATTAATAACTACAACAGCTTATATGTTTTTGGTGTAGCCGTGATATATAGTTCCCGGGGTCGATTTTTCTTAATTATTTATTTAGTAAAATCTATTTTGTGGAGGAGAGTTTCCAAATTCTACTAGGATCATACCTTAGTTCTTAATTCAAGTCTAGGATTAGGTAAATTCTCTGATCATGCGTGAGAAAAATTAACATTCTGGTGTAATAGGCAAATTAAATTACTGTCTAAAAATGGTCCTGTGAGATGCTAATGCAATGGGTAATGAAACTTCAAGTTGGTATTTTTTCCATACTTCAATCTGTAATATCTCCATGAGCTTCTGGACCGTGGTCCGTATTAGCAATACTCTAGAGGTTATGCCATTTGTTATAAGATGAAGTTTTGGTTCCCTTTCTGTAAGAATTTCTAAGTTCTTTTTATGGTAAAACTGAGAACTACTGTAGTACTCCCTCCGTTCCAGTTTATGTGAACCTATTTCCTTTTTGGTGCGTTCCAAATAAAATGAACCCTTTCTAAATTTGGAAACAATTTAGCTTAAACTTACAATTCTGCCCTTAATGAGAAGCTTTTATAACTACACAAATACTCTGGGCCTCTTTTTGAGTTGTTTAGGACCACAAATTCCAAAAGTCTTTATTTTTTCTTAAACTGCGTGCCCAGTCAAACAGGTTCACATAAATTAGAACGGAGGGAGTAGTATTTTGATTATGTGCGGGCCCAAGAATGCGGTCAAACATAATTTGGTTGCCATTCTCTAAAACATAGTTGTGAAGATCCTAGTTTCCTCGAATTCTTCTATGTTCTGTTTCATCATCTCGCTTCCTTTTGTTGCAGAACGTACCTCCTGCGATTCTGCTAAGGTTCTTGAGGGAACACCGATCTGAATGGGCAGACTCTGGGATTGATGCCTATTCAGCTGCTGCAGTTAAAGCTGGTCCATGCAGCATACCAGTCACTCGAACTGGAAGTTTTGGTGGTCAAATCATTCTTCCACTGGCTCACACTATTGAACATGAAGAGGCAAGTAATTAGTTAGGAATTATCTCCACTATCTTTCCAGAAACCCTCATACTTGCATAGATGATGTTTTATAGGTTAATATGTTATTAATGTTTCTTGCCTCTGAAAACAGTTTATGGAGGTGATAAGACTTGAAAGCATTGGCCACTATCAAGATGATATGATAATGCCTGGTGACATCTTCCTTTTGCAAGTACGTTTACTTTCTTGGCCACTATTATGGTTGGAGATGCTTCATTTGGATATGTTAGTTGAATAGTCCCAACTGTCTTCAGTTTGCTGTACAGTTGTTTATGCTTCCTACTATATACTATACTTTCTGCCACCCCAATGCTTAAAAGATCATTTGTTATTCAAATGCACAGCTCTGCAGTGGAGTGGATGAGAACGCTGTCGGAACATGTGCGGAGCTTGTCTTTGCTCCTATTGATGCCTCTTTTGCTGATGATGCTCCTCTTCTTCCCTCTGGTTTTCGTATCATTCCTCTGGACTCCAAGGCGGTGAGTACTTGTTATCCAATGCAATCTGGAACTTTTCTTTTGCAGAGTTTTGGTAATTTATTTCTCAAATCAATGCAGGACACCTCTAGTCCAAACCGCACACTAGATCTTGCATCGACTCTTGAGGTCGGACCGGCTGGAAGTCGACCAAATGGCGATTATTCCAAAAACTCTGGTAGCACGAAATCAGTTATGACAATAGCATTTCAATTTGCATTTGAGATCCATCTTCAAGAAAACATAGCGGTTATGGCACGGCAATATGTACGCAGTATCATATCATCTGTTCAGAGGGTTGCTTTGGCACTCTCTCCATCTTGTATTGGTTCTCTCCCTGGTCTAAGGTCTCCACCTGGAACACCTGAAGCACAAACGCTTGCCCGTTGGATCTGTCAAAGCTATAGGTATGTTGCTCAGTTTATATGGATAGCCACCTCATTTACCTCAAAGAGTAGATACTGATGTATTAGTGAGAGAATAGAGTAAGGATATATTAATGTGAATTTTTGACTTATGTGCATCTAGCAACAACTTGAACAATCTGACTGATTCTAATATCGTTAACATAAATTGCTTTTTATGTTATAATTCTTCCCTTTAATCTGAGAGTTAATAGGGCTATTATTGTGAATATTTTCGATCCTTGTATCAGGGCTTATATTTTATTTCTCTTACAGGTTCTTTTTAGGTGTAGAGCTGCTCAAATCTGTTAGCGGAGGAAGCGAATCCATCCTGAAAGAAATTTGGCATCACTCAGATGCTCTGATGTGTTGTTCTTTGAAGGTATTCAGCTAAAAATTTGATCTCCAATTTTAATAAAGTTCAAATAAGTTAAGTTGCTGTTTAAGATTTACCATCTGATTCCTGGAAGAATTATACTTGAAGCATATTTAAAAAATTTCATTGAAGCATAGTTTTTTCGCTTCTTGCTTGATCGCAAGTGTTAATGGTTTTCTTAACATGAACTTTTGATGGCAGGCATTGCCAGTTTTCACATTTGCAAATGAGGCAGGACTTGACATGCTAGAAACCACCTTGGTCTCCCTCCAAGATATTACTCTCGAAAAGATTTTTGACGACAATGGAAGAAAGGCACTCTTCTCCGAGCTTCCACAAATAATGCAGCAGGTATGTGCATTATTTGCTTTTCTAAAGGGTATATGATATGTAATTTCCTTCATTTGTTCCTCTACTTCTCTCCAATCCGACATGCTTTTTCTTGGTATGACCATTCAAGCTATCTGTTACATTTCCAGTATGTAGCTGACATATTGCACCAACTAATTGCATGATGAGCTGTCATTTTTAGAATCTCTTATTGACATACACAATTAGATTTTGTTGCCCATGAAACTTTAAGTTTTTAAAATAATTGATAAAATGTACTCGGCCAAAGCCGGCTTCCCCTTTCCAGCAAAGAAAAAGGTGATTTCTGTAACTAGATAACAAACATTATCTTCCATATTCAGCATGCACCGACTCCTAAAATTAGTGGCAATTTGAAGACTCAACTGGTTAAGTGAGTTGGAGGAAGGGACTTAACGTCTTACCTTTTCTAATCTCCAATACGAGGGATAGATGAGAACTCACTGTAACCTATGATTCATAGGAAAAAAATTATAGAATTGCAACATGACATGCAATTAATGTATGCAAATTCCTATTATGGTATGACTCCTCCCTTTGCATGCTCTATCTGTGTTCCTACTATTGAGAAGTGATCCTCTCTCTATAAAAAACTTAGAGATGCTTGACTGTTACTGCACACTAACATTATGAATTAATTCTACTTAGTCTTTAAATTTTGTGTACTAACAGTGTACTTACCCTTGAATGCTGTAATTCCAAGTACCGTTAAACTTGACTAAACTGGGCGTCACATGTTATTTGCAGGGTTTTGCTTGTCTTCAAGGCGGTATCTGTCTGTCGAGTATGGGAAGGCCAATATCGTATGAGAGAGCAGTAGCTTGGAAAGTATTGAATGAAGAAGAAGATCCCCATTGTATATGTTTCATGTTCGTCAATTGGTCTTTCGTCTGATATATGTACGAAGGGATATGCATACAAACTTAGATCAGCAACACAACAGCCCCTTTTTTTATAATTTGCTTTATGGATCAACCCTCTTGCCTTTAGGCAAAAAATATCTGCAAGTGGACTCGTATTTCTTTATCATACACTTGTGTATTTTGGTTGGTTTGTAAACTTTTGTTACTTTCGTTTATCTTATGTTTTTCACTTCCCCTTGGCCCTTGCAATATTACATTTAGCTCTTGCTCGCGTTTTCCTGGAAGATTGATTGAAGGTTAAAATGACTCTTAAAAAAGGGTAGCGTGCAAAAAACATTTTGCGTTCATGCGAATTCCGGGAAAGGGCTGCCTCTCAAGGACGTAGATAGTCTATTCCTGATGCAAGCATTAATGACTTTTCACAATTCACCTTGACCGTTGTTCCAAAGTCTCCTTTTGTTAAAAGGACTCCTAGTTAAAAAGAGAGATGAGAACTTTAGGTCCCCAGGGAAGGCATCAACTCAATGCCAAAACTCGGAAGAAAATCTTAGATCGCCAAATATTTGCGGTGGTCGATTTGAATTGGGGATTTTTTAAATCCCAAAACATCAAACACTCTCATATTATACGATGGAATCAGAAATATAAAAGAAAATAGGAGTACCGTATGAACAAGCGAAGAAGCAAGTTTAATTACCAAAACCTAATAGTCGCAAACGCCTAAGAAACCCAAAAATTCAACAAAATGAGTAACATTAGTCAGCAGGACAGGTACATGTCTTGAGGAGATGATGCTGGTTTTTTATCGGATCAAATCCATATGAAATTTGGGCAAAATCCCAAATTTAAGATACTACGAGTAGAGTCCATCAAGGTTTCTTGGAGGCCACTATATCTGAAATCTTAATTTAGTTTGGAGGGTACTCTACCCAAAACCCTAGCTACACCTATAAAAGGAGCCACATATTCCCTTTGAAAGCATCTCGAAATTCTATAAAATTCATGAAATATTCATAAAGAGATCAAAGACATCAAATATTGTCTTTCTCAAAGCCACCAAAGTGATCAACGAATGTTCTTCCTTTTCCTGGAGATCAAATACATCCTAAAAAAGTTCGCATTATCCTACGTTCGAGAAATACACTGGTTAAGCCCTCGAATCACTCGAATCACTGAGAACGATTGTACATGCATTATTTTATCAATAAAATTATGTTTCTGTCATGAAACAATAAAAGAAGAAGAACATTGCAGAGAAAAGTAGAGAGAAAATTCTTATTGCATTGAGATTAGTTACAATAGAATAGAACCCCTCTATTTATATGGAAAAGTGACTTAGCCACCAAGTAACAAACCCTAGAATCTCTCTAGAATATAGACATTCACCTTAAATACAATTCTATTTATAACATTCCCTCTTGAATGTCTATTCAATAGATAATGTGCCTCATTAAAACCTAAAAAAAATAAAACCAGTGTGAAAAAATTCCAGTGAAAGAAAAAGAGTACACATATCTAACAATACGCCTTTTGGTTGCCTCGTTAAAAACCTTGCAAGAAAAACCCAATGAGACAAAACCTTGTAAGAAAAAAAGAGTACAACGCATATTAGCTCTCCCTGATGAGAGCATCAATTCACATCTTTAAGCCTTCGTACCCCAATCTTGTGCACTAGCTTCTTGAAGGTTGACGTTGGCAGAGATTTAGTGAATAAGTCAGTCATATTAACTCTAATAAATATGTTGCACCTTGAAAAATCTTGCTATCATATTATCATGCTTATAATTATAGCAAGATACAAATGTGCACAAATTGCACTTAGGATGTAGTACTTCATGTCCAAGAATTCTATATTCTTTAAGCGATTTAAATCCTTCAAGGATTGCCATATAACTTAAGTCATATAAGCCATATAAATAGACTTTAGATGCATATCAACTTTTTATGTCATGCTAGACATATAAGATATCGAAAATTGATTGCACATACCATTGACTTTATACTTTCAAGTGTTTGAACTGCAGGTCCAAATAGTTGTCTTTCATATGAAACCAATTCTATTCGAATTGCGTCTCTTCTATTTGGCCAATATTTTTGTGTCTGTATTCGACAAACTTAAGATCCTCATCTATACTTAGCGCTATCATAGATGTCATCGACGAACATTTTATATCGGTTCCAATATTTTTTTATAAAGACATGACATATAGATCTCTTCATTCATATTTTTAGGTACTTGAATCTCTTCTGAGATTTTATGAAGTGTTATGTCATGTGATCTTCTAGATCACCTGCCTCCTTATTATGATCATTTTGATCATTTGCTCATCTTCTTTATTAAGAAGTTTATTTGAAACCGATTTGTCTATACGCTTTAAGCGTACCATAGACTTTGTCCTTCTAGGACTTATTCTAATAGGAGCATTTGCAGTGGGAATATAGTTACTTTCTTTGGGTCAGCAAATGCGTATGACATGCTTTGCAATATATTGCAGATGAATTATCCTTTTATGAACTTTAAGTTCATATTATCTTATTCGAGGATCGAGATGTATAAATAATAATTCATTCTATGTAACTTTTTTTCAACTGTTGTATCCTGTCTCCCCCTCATGTTAGAAAAACTAATTTGCTTCCTCAATTTTGGAAATCTATCTTTGTGCATTATGGTGTTAATCAAAATATACATCGCACATCAATAATAATAAGATGGAATTATTTGGTTTCTGACCCCGAACCACTTGTGATGGGAGAAAATAATATACTTTGGTATATAACGTATATCAAACTGATATACAAAACTTTGTTCTCATAAGCAATAGTTTAGCTATTAAGTGGAGACATTCAATAAATTATTTTGCTAAACCAGCTGTGATGTAAACCAACTTATCAAGATAAACTATCTTGAATAAAAAATCTGAAAATTATGCTCTAAATCAAATTGTTGAGCAACTTACCTCACAAACACCATGTTGCAGGTTAATAATAATCGCACATGTAACCATCTCATAGATGCATCTTATGTGGTATACATGGCAGATGAATGAGCCCATATTTACCTTTGAAATTTCCAGCATTCATGTGATTCAATCCCAATTTTAGTTGGTCTATTAGTTAATGATAACAAGCAACATAAGAGAATTTGTAAAGAAATTTCTAGTTCTTTAATATTTACCCATATGAATTCTCTTTTACGTTTGCACATCATACTTAAATTAACATGGCTAAATCAATTATGCTAACTGAATAAATTATCAATATTGATAAAGTTCAGATTTACACCATGACATGTGGAATTATCAATAAACTCCAAGTTTATTATGATATGAGTTTTTATATCAATAAACTTCCACTTTATTGTGGTATTCATTTATTTGTGTAGTACAAACTGGAGAATAAAGCGGAATTTTTTTTACATACATATTACCCCGCAATAAATTGTAGTAATAGAAGATATTAAATCTTTCCTTTATTTATTGTCTCAATATAACCAATTGCTTTCGCGCATACTTTAGAAACTTAATAAGTTTCTTTGAGACTTGCTACAACACAATGGCTTATTGATAATCAATTTTATTCCTCCAAAATAGTAATAATTGGCTCTTCCAGAGCTCTCAATTAATTTGGTACTACCACATATTCATCAACATCTATATGGTGAATATCTCTTTTAAAGAGAAAGTTATACCACTATGGTCATGGTCAGAATTCTATACAAGATCTATTCCTTGTATTACTGTTGCCCTTTAATAATCACATCGCCAAAATATTTTGGCTAACAATAGGTATGTGACCAATTACTATTCATGCCATAATAATGATATTGTTTTCTTATTTCCCCCTCAAACCTCATTCTAGAGTGGGTGTGGTATATTCTCTACCACTAGCACGTTCATATTCTTCCAAGAATGAATATGTATTCATAAATTACATGCTGTCACATTCACATTATGAATGGATAATAATCATCTATATGTGCTTTACAAAATCTCATTTCAAATCGACGACAAATATTACTTTCACAAAGTGAAGGATTGTTTGGAGAATCTTTATTGTTCTCGTTACCATAATGATGACGATTATAATTTCGCCTATTGACACGTCCACATCCATTGATACACTTATAGTAATAATTTTATCTTCTTTTAGACTTATCACATACTGCTATCGCATTCTCTTAAGTGAATGAGTATGTATCAAATTCAATGGGACGAATTTTTAATTTTTTGCCCACAATCATGCAAGAATTTGATCATGGCAAGGCATAAATTTTTTACCATTTGGGTGGTTATAATTTCTTTCAAACTCCATTAGAGTTACAATCAAAATTTATCATCTTTGCTTGTATTTAAAACTAATTATAGAATTATCACGACCCAAACCCCGCATTGGTCGTGATGACGCCTCTCGTGAAGACAAGGCCAGCCAACTAACCCAACTCGTCTCTTTCAAAAATAGTTAAGCATAAATGAACAGCAAAAATATGACTTAATAATATTGATTAACGAAATTACAACCCAACACAGCCCAAATCGGGGTGTCACAAGTCACGAGCATCTATTAGAAAGTAAATCCACTACAAGGTCTATTATATACAAAATCGAAATAACAAACAAAGAGAGAGAAAAATGGTGCTGCGAATGCTGGCAGTCACCTTTTTAACTCATATAACTCTGCCTCTGATTGGCCCAAACCCGCTGCCGGGTGAATAGATACATGCATCTGCACATGAGATGCAGGGAGTAAAGTGAGTACTCTGACTGAGTGAGTAATAAAGGTAAATAACAACTGAGCAGTAAGAAATCACGTAAAGCAAACCATCATGCTGTATAGAAGCAGGGTACAATCCTTTGAGAAAACAGTAAGGCTGTGAAATCTTTGGAAATATCTTGGCTCAGTTTAAAGCTCTTTTGAAAATGATCTTTTCAACAGTTACGAAAACGATTTCAAAACAGTTAATGCTGATAAGCACAGAAAAATTCGCCCCTCGGGCACAAATACCATAGTATAGCAGGTAAAAAGGAATATAAACATGCAAGGTAAGCACATAAAAGTTCGCCCCTCAGGCAATATCTCAAAACAGTACCAGCCCCATCGGGCTCACTCTCAGAAACACTCTCAGCCCCTCGGGCTCTCTCTCTCAGATCACTCTCAGAACAGTATCATATAGTAACTGCTGCGGCGTGCAGCCCGATCCACATCTCGCTGCGGCGTGCAGCCTGATCCATATGGGTACCCACACTCACTGTGGGGGTGCGACTCCGGAGGGGCCCCTTACAGCCCAAGCGCAATATCAAGCCATCTCGTGGCATCAAATCTAGGCCCTTGGCCTCATATAAGTATCAGTATAACACTGCTGCGGCGTGCAGCCCGATCCGTATATATATATATTTTTATATTTATATATTGTTGTGGCGTGCAGCCCGATCCATAGATATATAATCCTCACAACTAGGCCCTTCTCTCTTAATCATCCTTACCATCAGACTCTCAGTCTATATCAGTCATCAATCTCACAATCAGACCCTCGGTCTATCTCAGTCATCATCTCACGATCACTCGGAGCATCAGTAAAATAGGGAACTCAGCCCAACACAGTTTCCATATTTTTAAAAATATAGTGATAAATCTAGATTTAAGTGATAAACAGGTAAAACATGACTGAGAATATGCTTTCAAACAAATAGGGTGAGGAAAGATAGTGAAAATACCCCAAAGGGTCTCAACAAGTCGGCACGAGGCC
>MU764562.1:32805-60635 GCA_026770625.1 Nicotiana glauca | reverse complement strand
ATCCAAAATCACTTAACGAAGCTACTGCAACTCTCGGAATTCCATTCCGATCCTCGGATCAAAATCTCACTATCGGACCGGAAACTTCAAAAATTCAAATTTCGGCATTTCAAGCCTAAAAGAGCTACGGACCTCCAAATAACATTCCGAACATGCTCCCAACCCCAAAATCACCTTACGGAGCTAACGGAACCATCGGATTTCCATTCCGAGGTTGTATTCACACTGTTCTGAATACGGGCCATTTTTCAACTCTTAAGCTCTCATTTAAGGACTAAGTGTCCCAAAACACTCCTAATCCTAGAACCGAACGTCCTGGCAAACCAAAATAGCAGAAATGAACTTAGGGAAAGCAGTTAATGGGGGATCGGGGCGTAAATTCCAGAAACGACCGGCCGGGTCGTTACAGAAGTCATACGAAATGCACCCTTCTCCACGATTTAGAAGACTCAAAGAGAAGATGGGTTTCGCAGCAGTTTATATACTATTTACAGAATATCAAAGCAGTAAAAGCAAAACTTAGCACATTAGGCCCAAACATGTAACAAAATCAAATAATAAATAAAGCCAACTATAACAATTCATCTAATCTCGAATTCTGAACCCTGAACCAAAAGTTCTGGGTTCTTGTTCCCCAGCAGAGTCACCGGAGCTGTCACACCTCTTTTTCCTACACCCTGGTAAGGGTGTATAAGGGAGTTTTTCCAATTAAAGGACAATCGAAACGAGATTTATTATTAAAATATTTAGAGTCACCACTTGGGATAATTATGATATCCCAAATCACCGGTTCAAATCCCGAATCGAGGAAAGAACGACTCCGTATTACAATCTTCGAACCAAAAATCTGGGTAAGGAATTCTGTTATCCCGGGAGAAGGTGTTAGGCATTCCCGAGTTCTATGGTTCTAGCACGGTTGCTCAACTATTATTATTGGACTATTATCTTATTGTAGAATATGTTCAAAACCTATGTGCACTTTAACTTTAAACCGCTTTTATTTATTTTAAAAAAGATTTAACGTCGTCTAAAATATATTTTTGGACCGCGTCACATGAAATGCACCCGCGTTCCGAAACACATTCTATTCAACGTTATTAAGATTGGGATTTGGGTCACATGAAATGCACACCCGAGTTTAGGATGGTAATATTATTAAAATAACGCGCCTAAAGCAATTACGCATTTTTCACTTTGCGAGGGCCATGGAAAATTTTCTAAATGGCAAGCCTCGAATTCTAATAATTTTAAAAAAATATTTAAATGAGGGCCATGCATTTGAGATTTTATTTGGCGCAACGCACCTCAATTCCACTTCTTAAAAGTAAATTCAAACCAAGTCTTAGAGGGCCACGAACTATTTTCGTTATCTCATGTGGCTCGCCTCCACTAATTACAATAATTAAATAAGGCTTAATGAAATTATAACTATTCCTAGATTGACGCCCAAATTCAGATTATTAAACACAACGCCGACATTAGGCAAAACTGAATCCATCCTCATTTTTCTCAAAGCTTGGGCCTGGCTTGAGGCCCAATGACCAAGTGCAAAGAAACTTCAATCCCCAACAGAAAGCTAGGCATATATGGTCCTGGGGAGAACCGCATTGGTGCCATATTAACACAAGAGTAATCCATCCATACAACTTCTAACTTTGAAACAAATATTAACACTCAAGGCACATGTGAGAATTACATTCACAGGTCAAGACATGTTTTAAAGTTTTGATTACGCTACTAAAATATGTGTACAAGTGCCCACCATTTAATAGGACTACACGGCCCTAAGCTTTCAAAAAAATGAGTGCAAGTACTAAAACTAAACTCACAAGTTTTCAAATTTGATTTTAAACTCAAGCTCTGCTTACAACCCTTTGAACATTTGAGACCTCATGTGTGAACATGGAAAACACTAAGCTAATATGCCCCTAAAATCAGTAAACCAAACCCCAGGTTTGTGCATAAATGAATCCGAATATGTGATGTATAAAAGCCAAGCCCAATCCAGACTTAAGAACCTAGATACTGCCCAGGCCCAAGATCAAGGAATCAGACTCAAGTTCGAGTCCATACGAGTAGAAAACCTATTGCACTTTAGCATGATAAATCTTCTCAATCCCTTTTCACATACATTCTCAATTTTAACCATAGAAACTTTGCAATTAACAACATACTCTTGTAATTTGAACTCACAAACTAATCATGGATCTTAAAATTAACAGACACTTCTAACAACAACAGAGCTTAGGAATTAAACAGATGAAAATCAGTAAATACTACATAATAGTCCCATTACAGTCTTCATCATAGGTACCAAATGTTACTAATGTGACCTCATTTTAAACATGCTAAAAACAGAAGAAAACCAAACATTTAACCCCAAACGCAAGCCCAGTTTTATAATATATCAGTAACAGCTCATTTGACACCTACCATTACAGATCTACTACATGGTATTAAACAGTAAGAAAAACAAAGAAAAGCTAAAGCAAGCACAGCTTGTATTCCATCAGATTTCCACTTGAATTACATAATCAACATTTGGTCAATGTTTATGGACTAAGGAAATACCTGGAAAGCAAAGAAAAAGAGGAAAATTAAGGATCAGCAGCAAAACAGTAGCAGGCCAACACTAGCAACACCAGTTCAAACCAAAATGAATATGAAAACACTATAAGGCAGCCTCACTCGAACAATAACCACAACAATTTCAATCCCAAACCTCAAACAATTTTAATACTACATCAATCAGAAAATCCTTTCAGGAATTGAAAACTTGAGAAATCACAGAATGAGTTTCAATGAAACATTAATTTTACTCCAATTTTCAGCTGTTTTTGATTTTTTTCAGAATTTTTATCTATTAATCTCTTAAGTCTCCCTTTATTCTCAAGTAAGAGTGCCTTTATAGGCAAGAAAAGTAGGGCAGCATTCCCGATTCAAATTTGACACCTTGCCCCTTTTCTATTTTTTATTTTAGCTAAAAAGTCCCTAGCCAATTTTCCTTTTTGCTTCACTAACATTAGTTAAAAACATAAATTGAGAGATGTCCCCCATCCCAGCTTCCTAGAAGCTTCTATTTCAGTTACAATAAGAATTCTCTATCTAATTACCCCAAAATACCCTTAAAACTTAGGTTATTTACGCCCAGCAAAACAGAACCTAGGTCCAATTGACCCAAGTTAATGGGTCCAAATGAACCCACCTCAGTTCATTTATGGCTATTCAACCCTTATGAGCCCAAACAAAGGAATAGTCTGATCAAAGTCCGAAAGAACAGAAGCAAGCAATCATTTCAACAATTTAAAATCTAGACTAAAAAATGTTAACTAGAATTAACTAAATTAGTAAACTAGGTAAAGTAACGGCTAATTACACTGATTAAAAGAAAAGTGTAGGACTAATCATGCACGAAAAAATTACCCCGGAACAAATAAAAGGAAACATGAAGAAGAGAAGAAACGGAGCAGTAGAAAAGAATAATGAAGAAAAGGGTAAACTGAAGAAAGAAAAGAAAATACCTAAACAACGGGAAAAAAATTCAGAATCTGAGAGAGGGAACTTGGGTCTTCAATTCCCTGATTTTCTGGCCAAATGTGATGTTAATCGTATGCTCTTACAAAAAGCACACAACTAAAATCAAATTAAATCCGAAATTGCAACGAAATTTTGGCTTGGGATTTTTAGGGTTCATTCTATGATTTAAAATTCGAGAAGATCGGGCAACATTTGAGGGAAACTAACCATGGATTAGGAAAGAGGGGGTTTTGGTGGTTAAGGGGTATGATTTTGGTGGGTATTGGGACCGGCGCCGCTACCCTAAGTCGGCGGGAAAAGGGGGCGGCGGGTTAGGGTTCGGTGAATCTCTGAGAGAGTGAGTTGGGAGAGATGAGATGGGGGGGTCACGATATTTAGACACTAATATATTAAGCCCTCCCCACTTCCCAACCATTGGATCCCCTAACCTCGATGGCCCAGATTAACTCTATCCTAAACGGGATCGTTTGATTGGTGGGGGGAATAGACTGGGTAGGGACGGATTTTGGGCCATGGTTTAACGGGTTTTGGGGGGAAATGAATTGGGCTTGTGCAAGACTCTAAACACTGGGCCCAAATCTGATTGCTTCATTCTTTTTCTTTTTTTTTTCCCCAAAATTTAAAATAAAATCTGAATTTATTCCTAGAATCTAATTATCCTAAAAAAACACTAATTAAAACTAGATTATAATTATCACAATTAATTAAAAAAACAAATTAAAATAAAAACTACTCAAAATCAAAGTTAAAATTAAAAGGTGCAAATTAAACTATTTTTGTGATTTTTCTTTTTATAAAACAACTTAATTACTAATTAATTCTTAAAAATGCAAAGTTAAATCCTAAATGCACATACGACATATTATTTGTATTTTTTATTAGTTAAATAAAGTAAATATGCATAGACAACTGCAAACACTTTGACAGAAAATATCAGAAAAATCCACAAAATTGCAAACAATGAAGAAACTATTTTGTTTTAGATTTGTGGGAGTAATTCATATAGGACAAAAATCATGTGCTCACAAGGGGAACGAATCATACGATGGCGCATGACTTCCAACCAGGATTATGTGCAGATATCGCGAGAATTTGAGTATTTTCCTAATTCACTGCCAATCTTCGCCCAGGCTAATGGGGCCTTACTTTTTCAGGGGGATCCCGATCGATCTAGCCATGAGCAGGTTGAATACGAAAGGTGCTAATGGTAGTGGGACTCCTGTAGGTAATAAAAAGCTTAAAAAATGAAGCCAACCTTTTTGAAATCCCATTATAGTAATGTCAATAAAAACAGAAAATGAGAGACCCAAAGTAATGAGAAATGGCTTGTAACTGTGAAGCTTCATCTTCTTCCGGGGAATTCAACTCTTATTTTATAGATTGGGAACATAAAAATCATCCACCTATGTAATTTCGAAATCTGCTTTCAAGCAGCTCCATTTTCTAAGGGAGAGTGGACTAAAAAAATTAAGATTAAATTCGCTCTTCAAGAAACTGCTCGTCCAATACTTTTTGCCTGTCTCATATGTGTGGAACCTGGTCTTTTTCAGTTCTAGCCTCTCCATTGAATACATATGGTAGGTGGAAAACGGTTCATCAAACTATTTTTTGATTCAACTCCCTAAATAGGAAAAAGTGGAATCTAGAAAAGTATTATCTAAGGATAATAAACATAAATTAGGCCTTCTGCGGAGATAAAAGGAAGATTATTTATAGAAGATTCTCTTTATTCCTACCTCAAGCTCTATCATTGGCTGAACAACCAACCACCGTACTGTAAAAACTGGATAGGTTCGATCTATAGTCATTAGGACCTCCTAAAACGATCTACTAAGTTCATCGAGTTTATCTAAAGGATCAAAATGGCCAGTTATTAATGGAATTCCTTGTCACCTCTATGTAAAATACTCATTTGGCACCCCTCTACTGCATGTGTCTTTTCCCTATCAAGTATACTCCCCATACATAGACTACGTACAGGGTAGTACTCTTGGAAAGATAGAATATCACCGCATGAACACAACATTACATTAAGTTACGAATGTAACTCCCGAAGGATTGACCACTATTCTAAATATAGTAAGGCTACCTCATTAATATCTGGAGGGAAGAATCTGAGGGTAGCATGATGATTAAGGGACATGGCACCTACGAACTC
The DNA here is from genome assembly GCA_026770625.1 of Nicotiana glauca. Lineage (NCBI taxonomy): Eukaryota > Viridiplantae > Streptophyta > Magnoliopsida > Solanales > Solanaceae > Nicotiana > Nicotiana glauca. The sequence goes on along the minus strand of MU764562.1, from coordinate 54,940 downwards.
ACTTATAAGGAAACTAATCAAGTAGGTCCTTCGAGCCTTTCAAATACTGGAAAAACTGTAATTAAAGACCTTTCAGTGCCCTTTCGTTTGGTCCCTGGGTACCTTTTTATACTTACAAGTAAGCATTTCAAGTAGATAAGATAATAAAATAAGAAATGAGAAAGAGTACTGCCATTATGCGCTATTATTTTACACCGAAAGTCAATCATTCCCAGCTATGATATGAAGGTATGAGGGGTCAAAGGGAGTATGCTAATCAAATAGAGGGCTATCATGAGAGGAGTATAGAAGAATGAAAGGAATGTCTTCAATCTGGCTCTTGTTCCTTGTAGGTTTATAGCACGCTAGGCTAGATAAGAAAGGTATTATATTTTTCTCTTTTTGTTGTTCAGCTCGATAGAATTATTTAGAATCCTCTCCTAGCTTCCTCTTTCCATGGATATGCAGACTCCCTCCCTCTTCTAAGGATAAATACCCATACTATTGAACTATATCTCTCGTCTACGAGATGAACTCAACAGAGAAGAGGGGAGGACCATATATTTCATTTGAATGGTACTTACTAAGAATGTTATTGGATGAGGAAACTTTGACTCCAGAAGACTCTCCTCGCGTCTCCCTATGTTGATATTCGAGGAAGTTCCTCTCGACACGAGGGATATACAAAAGGACATGCTCTAGATCCCCGGATACAGGCAGAATGGGAATATACACCTCTCTGAAATCCTGATTCGCAGCCCTCTAAATCATTCCAAAATAAGTTAGGTGTAGGGGTCTAGCTCAGCTTTAAGCCTAGCATAGGACCTTGTCCAAGTTCTATCTTTGGCGGGAGGAATGAAAATCCTATCCTGTACGAAGGCCTACATGGTATACCATCATCCATAGTATCAGATAGAGATTCATGGTTCAGTTAAGCCTTGTGGCAGAGCCTACAAAAGGCTTTGGGTAGCAGAGTGAGTCGTAGCACAACCTTTCATCCTCAGACCGATGGCCAATCTAAGAGGACCATCCAAAAATTGAAGAAGGTAATCCCTTGATTTTCAAGGTTGTTGGGATAGGCATGTACCCTTGGTTACATTCGCCTATAACAAGAGTTGTCAGGCGAGTATAGGCATGTCATCTATTGAGACACCCTATTGATTCAAGTGCAAGACTCCCCTATGATGGGATGAAGTAGGGGAGAGACAGATTCTTAGGCCAGAGATTGTACAAGAAACCTCTTCATTCGATCTACTTAGTACATGGTTCTGTCATTTTCCTTGCGCGTATCTATTACTTTAAGATTATATTTTATACCATTGCAATCATACTCACTGGAGTTGAGTCATCAAACTTGTGACATAGATAAGATTTACGTTCATGCAGTTGGAATGCCTGAGACCATTTTTTGCCTTTCTGCTCTTGCTTCTCTGGCTACTGCTCCGGTTAAGGCATTCTTTCCTCTTTGACTTGCCTTCCTTATCTTTTAATATGGACTTGCATGTGTTCCGTAAATGAATATTTCGAGTGATTGCTGCTATCTGGCATGAGTTAGACAAGTAGAGAAGGATCTTATGCCACCAGTGACTTTTCTTTTTAATGGGTAAGGAGCTTTATAGTCCAAGTGCACTTCTTGGTAGAATTCCTGATAGGCTTAGAGCTCACTTCTCACCAATAGAATTGTAAACTTCCTTCTCCCCTCAGCTTGATAACTCCTATCTATATCACCCGTTCATTTTGTTACTAAAAGGTGAATAAGTAGAAACAGAAATAATTAGGCTTTGAAATTACCGTCTCTGGATGGAAGGGGTGACCGGGATAAGTGATATTCTTTACACGTTCGCTTCCAGGACGTCACGCCCATGCGTCTCCTGACTCTAATAGTTAGGCTTGGCTCTGCTCGCCGGTTGTGTTGCGTGAGCCTCCAGATGCTTCCAAGCAAGCGAAGGTTTTTGAGGTAATCTCCACGCGTCCTACCTATGCTCCGTGAAAACGGTGGTACCTCGAAATAAAGGGGCCGATCTTCATCGTGCAGGGGTATCCCGATCTGGATGGCATGAAAATTCAGGGAAGCCTTTTTCTTAACAGAATTTGTGCAACCAGTAGAAAGTAGATGACTTTAGGGCTTAAAGGAACACCTTTCTGTTCCATATTGAGTTCTCATAGGTAAAGCCCACCTGGTGTCGGATCAGCTCGACAAGTCACTCAATAGTCTTTCGTAGAGTATCCCCTGTTTTAGTGAGCCTTGGGAGCTGTCCACGACCCGACGATCTTTATTGCAAAGGTTTACCGAGGTGAAGCTTTTGATAGGTATTTTTTTATTTATTTGTAGGGTTCTCTACTTCATGCTCTTCCGAGGGACTTTGTTTGAGGTAATGTTCTATAGTTTGATGGTTACTTATGTTCTCCTCTCCCTTTCCCCAGTAGCTAGGAAATAAGTTTGGTTCTATTAAGAACATGTCGTATTGATGACCAAGAAAATTCTTCCAAAGAAGCAAGCTTCAACGCTCCTTCCGCACGTTCCACCACTTCTTCGTTCATTTCCAATACTGATCGTGTAACACCATAAGCAATAGGATGTTGAGGTCCGAAAAGCAAAGTGAAATTTTTTATTTGCATGTTCTTAGTCATCATGGGAAAGAAATATATAAATAAGAAAGAGATTCTTTTACATACCCGTCAAGTTTATCAACTTTTTGGAAAATGATTTAATGAAGGATACCCCTATTTTCGCATTTCCCACCTCACCTTTGATATTTCCCTTGTCGTGTAGGCAAAGCTAGCAAAGTTTCATTGGCCCGACAACTGACAAGATACTGCAAATAGGCTTTCTGCAATTGCTGCCGAAATGGGGCAACTGCAAAATAAAATTCAAGAGCACTGTAGAGTACTAAACTTCCTTTTGAGAAGTGAGCCATATGTTCATGTACAAGATACTATCATTACCGCCCGGACAATTTGACATCCAACCCGAAGTTATTGCATTGTTTGCCCCAATGATGACATTTTTTATCTCATTGGTATTCCAAGTCCATTAGTAATCATTTATGGTGGGTGGGTAAGCAGGAGGGGATCCCTGTAGTTAGACTAACTGGCCAAGAACGTTAGAGAGCACCGCTTGGGCTACTATGCATTTTATGCATACCCTTTTTCATTGGGTACACGCTTCCCCTCCCTTCCTTGGTGGTGGATTTATACCATTTCTATAAGGTATGCATGGCTCAACTCTCTCTATATTCATACAAGATTTTCCTCATACTCATCAAGTATGCGGAGCTAGCCAGCCAAGGAATTTCTTTAGGGCACATGCTTTATCTATTCTCCCCCCATTTTCTTCGGGGTACGACAATTCATATGTGTCATCAAGGAACCAAGGGTTTGGTGGTGAAGATGGACGATAAGTCCAATTGCCGCATCTGGGAGAGCTTCTTCTATATCCAAACATAGCTCGTCGTATCGAACCCGATGGGGTTTCCTGAGACGTGGAATTTTGCTTGTGAGTTTTCCATTATGTTTACTTTGTGCAATTTTTCTTAGGACGGTCGTCGGTCATCTCCCTTTAATGACTTCGCTAAGGATTTGCTTTTGTTCTTGTAGCTGAGAGACTACATCCCCTGCTAGTTACCGATATCTGCGAATGGGTAGGTGCAATTCTCCCCCACACGATGGGGATTCGTGAATGGGCATCTTTCCATGAGAAGTTTGGACGCAACCCGCTTACCTGTGAGTTGGCTCAATTGTGGTCTTGCTTTGTTCTCTACTCCATAGCTTCTTTAATCTTGGTGTTATATTATCAACTCCCTTCTTATTGACATGTTAGAGAGAAATGATAAGGACAAGGGCTCATGCGCTCGCATTCCATCAACCGGCTCCCTTCGCCCGGTCCATTCTAAAAGTTACTGCAGGTGGGGGCATAGAGATCTTGGTCGCTCATCAAACTACGCCCGTGGATGAGACCGTACGCTTGGATGTTGCTCCTCAACTGGAGACTCTAGTCTCCACAATTCGTTCAGCGGGAGAATCTTCCCGCGTCAATAGCAGAGAGGCCCTGTCAAAGAGGCAAAGGGTAGTGTTGGAAGGGGCTTCTTTTATTGAAACACACTTGAGGGTGCGACCTTATTTCGACGGCACCCGAGACCAGAGGTGGTGTCAGCCTGGATGCTGTGGTGACACCCATTGTGAGCATTCAAGAGGCCATTCTTCCCCAGGGAAGGAGTTTTGAGGCTGTTGTTGTTCCGAGCGGGCCATCATTATCTTGTATGAATTGCACCCCTTCTTCAACCAATGGGAGGGGGAATGATGTCAGGTTGAGGATTATGAATCCGAATCCGAATCTGACATTGACCTTAAGGACATCAGGGTGTTCGAGGAGGTCTTTACTCGAATTGTTGTAAGGGCAGAAGGCCTTTCCCGTGTACTTGAAATTCCATTAGATCTCAACCTGCCGCGGGACATGCTGGACTTAGTGCCACAGTTCGATCTTCTATGTTTCGAGGCTAAAAGGGGATCTCCTAGGGAGGTCAGTGATTCTAGGTTTTCACGTGGTGTGGCCGAGATGGCCTTAAGGGTGTGTTTCCCTTTGTTTTCTTCGCTTTGTGACCTTTGTATTTACACTAACTTTTTCTCTCCTTTCTTCTTTTTTAGACTTATATGCTAGAGATCGAGAGTGATTGTAGGGCTAAGATACGGGTTGAGATAATTCTTAAAATGGACGAGAAGTATTGGCGGTACTGCAACATATGCCGTGAGACGCATGAGTAGCTTAGAGCGGGAGCTACTACCCAGTCCATCAAGGAGGAGTTGGAGAAAAAAAATGAGGAGATGATGCGGTCTATCCGCAGATGTAGTGAGCTTGATGAGTTGATTCATCCCAAAAATGAGGAGCTCGAGGTGGGAAAAAGGGTTGCAGCGGAGTGCGAGAAACTTCAAGCGAATGTTTTATATTTACGAGATGAACTTGAGAAAAATGCTACTAGAGACTACGCTCTGAGTGCAGAATGGACAGAGAAGGTGGCCGAGCTAGAAAAGAAAGTGGTCGAGATGGAGAGAGCCAATAATGCTCGAGTGTCGACTTTGGCAAGGGAGGCGATGCTAGAAGATATTATTCATGTCCTCAAATCTTAGTAGGAACTTGAGGGGGCGGCGACCATGCTAAGGGAGTTATGTCTCGAGGTGCGTATCAGTGAAATTGATCGGAAAGCTTCGAGCCTGGGATATCAGGTCGCGATTCTTGAGGATAAGAAGGTGCAACTGTTGGCGTATGTTGAATAAATCTGTACCACTATCCCTCGCCACTTGTACGATTTTCGGGTCCATGTCGAGGCCCAACGAGATATATTAAGGGTTTTTAGGAGGCGGGGAGCGTTCTTGAGGCTGCCTTTAAAGATGCTCGACCGAAGGCGCACGAGGCTTGTACTGCCTACGGTTACGACCCTGTGACAATGGAGGTTGGTGATGGCGTTGAGATTAAGGATGGACTTCCTCCTGAGGATGAGGATGCTGGGGAAAACGACGATGGAGATGACGCCGAGTGAAACTTTGTTACAACTTTGTACTTAGTTTTTTTTTGTTTTTGTTGTCGTTTATTTTCTTTTTTTCTTGGGGGCCTATTTTTTGCCTTTTTCAAGGCGCGATTGTTGCGCACGAACATTTGAATAAAATAGTTGCTTCGCCTTTGTTTGTGTACCTCTCTACTTTCTCACTCCTGTTCGTCTTTGTTTATGAGTCCCTAATTTTTAATTGGGAATTCGAATGAGGGTGAATCTAGCTCGCTTGATCTGAGCAAAGTCGGATCTTGTTGTGTGAGTTTGGATGAAGTCACTTTGGATCTGTAAGTTTGGGCGAGTTTGACTTCTGATTTGCCAGCTTGGGCGGAATTAACCTTGATTTATATGTTCAACGAGGTCGAATTCAGACTCACCAACTTGGGTGAAATCAGTCTTGACTTGTATGTTCGAGCGAGGTCGCATTTAGATGTATCAATTTGAGTGGAGTCCCTTTTTGCATGGTTTGTTTAGCGATGGCAGGAGATGAGCTCGTGTCAGGTCAAACTATGACCCATTATGAGTTCAATGGGGTCGAACTTTGATCTAATTTGGGTGAGCAAATTTTCACTCCACTCAACGATGGTCGATGGCCGTAGGGATGTTAATTCGAGCGAGGTCAAATTGTAACATGTTTGGCGAAGGCCGATGGCCGTAGGGATGTTAATTCGAGCGAGATCGAATTGGCACTTATTTGGTGATGGTCGTAGGGGCGTTAATTCGAACGAGGTAGAATTGTAACCTGTTTGGCAATGGACTATGGTCGTAAGGGTGTTAGTTCGAGCGAGGTCGAATCGTAACACGTTCGGAAATGGCCAATGGTCGTAAAGGTATTAATTGAGCGAGGTCGAACTGCAACCTGTTTGGCGACTGTAATGACCCAAAAATTCATCACTTGCTTTTAATTGAATTTTGTGTTTCCGAGGCCCTGAAAACCTCATTTAGCTTTACCTCAATTTGTATTCGCAGTCCGAGCGCGTAGCCAGAAAGCCTAAATATGAAAATCTGTGAAAAATGATAAATTTTGACTATAAAACAAATAAATTTGAGTTCGGTCAACTTTTTGGGTAAACATACCAGGACCCATGACTTGATGGTCCCCGAGGGTCCGTAGGAAAATATGGGACTTGGGCGTATGCCTGGAATCGAATTCCGAGGTCCCAATCCCAAGAAATGAATTTTTAAAGGAAATTGTTTTTCTGAAACTATTTAAGAAAATTTGAAATGAATTTGATTAGAACATGTTAGTATCGGGGCTGTATTTTGGTTTTGGTGCCCGGTACAGGTCTTATATGTGATTTTAGTTGTTTCTACAAAATTTGGTGAAAAACTGACGTCGTTTGACGTGATTCGGGCCTAAATTTCTAAAGTTGATATTTTATGAAGTTTGAGAAAAATACTTTGATTTTGAGGTTTAATTCGTTGTTATTGAGGATATTTTGGCAATTTGATCGCACGAATAAGTTCGTATATTAGTCATGAGTTAGTACGTATGTTTGGTTAGGAGCCCCATGGGCTCGGGTGTGTCTTGGATGTGTTCCGGGAAGTTCTGGACTTAGGAAAAGTTCTAGATTTTCTGCTACAGGTGCTCATGACTGTTGTTCATCGCGATCGCGTAGTCACTCTCACGATCACGTAAGGTAAATGGGGACAGGGGTGGATTTTTCCATCACGAACGCGAAGCCATAGTCGCGAACGCGTAGATTTGGGGGATTGCTCATCTGGAACGCGAGCTGTGTGACGCGAATGTGTAATGTTAATTGGAGGGGGCTGGGATTTTGTTCATTATTCTACGCGAACGTGTACGTGTGTCCGCGAACGCGAAGGTCAAGGGATTCAACCCTTCGCGAACGTGTGGAAGAACTCGCGATCGCGTAAGTTCACTTACTGGCAGCCTTCGCGATCGCGACAGTGTTAATAGCTAATACGGGATTTGTTCAAAATTTCATAACTTCTTCATCTCAACTCCGAATTGGGAGATTTTTGAAAGTGGATTTCACCACAAATTCATAGATATGTAATATTAGACTCATTTTCTTCAATTTTCATTAACACCCATTAGATTTCTAGGCTTAAATCATGTGAATAAGGGTAAAAAATTATGGATTTCGGTAGAGTTAGGGATTTTTAATTAATTGTGATTTAGACCTCGTTATGGGGTTCTGGAAATAGTTATATATTCGAGCTCGTGGGTGAATGGGTGATCGGATTTTGGTTCGAACCTCGGATTTTGACCAAGCAGGCCTTGGGTAAATTTTTAACTTTTTGGGAAGAATGGTTGAAAATCTATAATTAAGCGTTGGAATTGGATTGTTTAGCGTTTATTGATGTTATTAAATTGATTATGCATTGATACGGTTGTGTTGGAGCCAAATTTGAAAGGAAAGGTGGTATTTATGGCTTGAGTTGGTCGTGGAAGTTGAGGTAAGTGTTCGGTCTAAGCTTAGCTTGAGGGTTTAGGGGTTGAGTCTGATTTTCTATTTGCTTCTAGTTGAGTACGACGCATAGGCATGGTGACGAGTATATATACGTTGGTTTCAAGCATGACTGTGAGTCCTAAATTGATACTTGCGGTATTCTTGAATGATTCTACGAATGCTTTAGTGGGTGAGTTCTTGATAATGAGTACGAACTTATTTTTGTTTTTGTGGAAGTTACTTATGATTGAGAAATGGTGATAACTGAGATGAGTAGGAGTTGCGTTAAGATTGGTTATAGCTGATTCTCCCTTGCCAGGACGTATATACGTGTACTATTGAATTCCCTTGTCGGGATAGTGTAGTCTATTATTGATCCCTTGCCGGGACTGTTATTATGATCACTATTGATATTATATATATGGATAGGGTTGCGCACCACAATATCATTATTATATTATATTGGATCGGGTTGCATGCCGCAACAGATATTATATTGGATCGGGTTGCATGCCGGAATAGATATTACATTAGATCGGGTTACACGCCGCAATAGTTATATATGTGGATCGGGTTGCACGCCGCAACAATGTTAAATGATAAGGGATCGGGTTGCGCGTCGCAAAAGTAGTATTATTTCTTTGTAGTAGATATTGAACTGTCCTTCCATATTTTTTTAAGTTTCTGTTGAATTTGATCTGTTCCCCGAAGAATGGACCCCCTCCCTTTTAAACTACTTATTACCTGTTTATTTCCCGTCATACATTATATAACTGAATAGGTTTATCTGGAGTTTGGTCATAGTGCCGTCACTACCTCACCGGGGTTGGGCCAGACACTTACCAGCATATGGGGTCGGTTGTGCTGATATTACAATCTGCACTCTGTGCAGATACCGAGGCAACACTAGGACAACAACAATAGTTCGGGAGCCAGCCTTTAGTCCACCGAGGTAGCCCTGCAGGAATCCGCAGGCCCGACGTCTACTCTATCTTTTATTATGCTCTGTTATCTCTTGTATTCGAGACAGAGAATGTTACTTTCTTTCAAACCTTTGTATGTAGTAATCTTAGTAGTCCGTGAATGATGTGACACCAGTTTCTGGGTAGAGGCATATGTGGATTTCCTTATCATTTTGGTTCATTTTCTCTAAGTCTTCCGCTTAAATATCATATTCCGCTGTTATTTAAATGTTTATCACTTGTTAATGTATGTTGTAAAAAGGATTAAAACAAAGGAGTTAAGAATTTATAATTTTGTGGCTTGCCTAGCTTCTATGAGTAGGCGCCATCACGATTCCCGAGGGTGGGAAATCCAGGTCGTGATAAGTTGGTATCACATCTCTAGGTTGCGTACGTATCACAATTCAGGGACAAGCTTAGTAGATTATGAGGGATTGGTACAGAGACGTATGTATTTATCCCCTAGAGGCTACAGAGTTAGGAAAACCTCACATTTGTTCTTTCTTGTCATGCGGTTTGGTTTCATAATGCGAATTGAATTTCTACTTTGTTCTTTCGCAGATGGCGAGAATACGCACTTCCTTATCTACCGATCAGCAACGCGATCCCCTAGTAGTAGCTCCCACTAGGGGTAGAGGGAGAGGTCGATCTCATGCTAGAGGGCGAGGCTGAGGCAGGGGCAAAGCTCAGCCCAGGGTAGTAGAACCCATAGCGGAGCCTTAGGTTGATTTGGATGATGAGGTTCCAGCCCCAGCAGTTCCAGTAGGCCTAGCTCAGGTCCCAAAGGGGTTTATTTCTACCCCCAGTTCTTCAGGATGCTCTGGTCCGTCAAGTGGGCCTTATGGAGAGTGTCACTAGGGCAGGATTGCTCCCTGCAGCACCAGCTGTCTCTCAGGGTGGAGGAGGAGGCCAGACTCCTGCTACTCGCACTCCGGAGCAGGTAGCTCCTAAGTTTTAGACTCCAGCAACTCATCCAGTTGGAGTGGTTCAGCTGGGTCTGGTAGCTCAGAATGGCGATGGTGCGGCAATGTCTGCCAATGCTTTGTGGAGATTGGATAGGTTTACCAAGCTCTTCACTACTACCTTCAGTGGTGCATCTATTGAGGATCACCAGGATTATCTGGATAGTTGTCACGAGGTTCTTCGGAACATGGGTATTGTTGAGATCACTGCGGTTGATTTTACTACATTTAGCTTGTCTGGATCCGCCAAGACTTGGTAGAGGCATTATATCTTAGCTAGAGTAGCAGGATCGCTAGCCTTGACCTAGGAGCAGTTCACACAGCTATTTCTGGAGAAGTTTCTCCGTATTACACAGCGAGAGGCCTATCGGAGGCATTTCAAGCGCCTTCAGTAGAGATCCATGACTGTCACCCAGTATGAGACCAGATTTATGGATTTGGCTCGCCATGCCCTTATCATACTTCCCACAGAGAGGGAGAGAGCGAGACAGTTTATTGATAGAATAATTCAGCAATTCATCTCCAGATGGCTAGAGAGGTTGGGAGTGAGATATCCTTCTAGGAGGTGGTCAATGTGGACCGGAGAGTTGAGATAGTACTATCACATGGGGGTAGTCATGGAGCGGATAAGAGGCCCCGTCATTCAGGCAGATTCAGTGGTACCTCTTCTAGAGGTAGAGATTCATATGGTAGAGGCCATCCTCCTAGGACCTTTCAGTAAGACCTTCAGGTTTCTCACGGTTCTTCAGGTGGCCGCCGTTCTCGCATGCAGTATACTGATCAGCAGCCCTACAGTGCACCACCATCTCCCATCAGTGTACCACCGATCCAGAGTTTTCGGGGAGGTCATTCAGGTCGCCAGGGTCAGTCTCAGTTTCCTCAGTCATAACATTCTGGTAGATTTTATGAGTGTGGTGAGTATGGTTATATCCGGAGGGCTAGTCCGAGGTTGGTGGGTACTCAGTCGCAGCAATAGGGTTCTCGTGCTATGATTCAGGCACCAGATGTTCCCCAGACCGCTCAGCCATCTAGGGACGGAGGTAGAGGTGCTATAGTGGAGGTACAGGACATAAAGGTGGAGCTTAGACCGCCAGAGGTGGAGGCTAGCCAGCTGTTGGCCGTCCTAGAGAGGTAGTCTTGGGTGGTGGGGCCCAGCCCCGATGTTATGCTCTTCCAACCCGGCCTGAGGATGAGGCTTCAGATGGGGTTATCATAGGTATTGTTCTGGTTTGTGATAGAGATACTTCGGTGTTATTTGATCCAGGGTCTACTTACTCGTATGTGTCATCTTATTTTGCACTGTATCTGGTTATGCCTAGTGATTCCCTGAGGGTCCCTATATATGTGTCTATTCTGGTGGGTGATTCTATCGTAGTAGATCGAGTCCATCGTTCTTGTATTGTGGTGATTAGGGGTCTTGAGACTCGTGTAGATTACTTGCTTCTAGACATGGTTGACTTTGATGTTATATTGGGGATAGACTGGTTATCACCTTACCAGGCTATCTTGGACTGTTATGCCAAGACTGTGACCTTGGCCTTACCGGGTTTGCCTCATTTAGAGTGGAGAGGGACTCCTAGTAATTCCACCCGCAGTGCTATCTCGTATGTGAAGGCTCAGTGTATGGTCGAGAAGGGGTGTTTGGCCTATATGGCATATGTTCGCGATTCTATTGCTGAGGTTCCCTTTATTGATTATGTGTCCGTTGTCATTCGGGTTGACAAATGCCCCATCAACTTTTATGGATTTGATGAATCAAGTGTTCAGGCTTTATTTGGATTCGTTCGTGATAGTCTTTATTGATGATATATTGATATATTCACACGGCCAGGAGGAGCACGAGCAGCACCTTAGAGTGGTTCTTCAGACTCTGAGGGATAGTCAGTTATATGCTAAGTTCTCAAAGTGTGAGTTATGGTTAAGTTCAGTTGCATTCCTGGGTTGTGTTGTATCAGCAAACGGTATTCAGGTTGACCCAAAGAAGATTGAGGCAGTCGAGAACTAGCCTAGACCAGCATCAGCTAAAGAGATTCGAAGTTTCTTAGGACTGGCAGGCTACTATCGTTGGTTTGTGGAGGGGTTTTCATCTATTGCAGCCCCGATGACCAGGTTGACCCAGAAGGGTGCCAATTTAGGTGGTCGGATGAGTGTGAGGCAAGCTTTCAGAAGCTCAAGACAGCTCTGACTATGGCACCGATGTTGGTTTGCCCACAGGTTCATGGCCTTATACAGTTTATTGTGATGCTTCTCGTATTGGGCTTGGCGCAGTGTTGATGCAGGATGGCAAGGTCATTGCCTATGCTTTGCAGCAATTGAAGATTCATAAGAAGAACTTTCCGGTTCATGATTTGGAGTTGGTAGCCATAGTTCATGCATTGAAGATTTGGAGGCATTATCTGTATGGCGTGGCATGAGAGGTGTTCACGGATCACAAGAGTCTTCAGTATTTGTTCAAGCAAAAGGAGTTCAATTTGAGGTAGAGGAGGTGGTTGGAGTTGTTGAAAGATTATGATTTCACCATTTTATATCATCCGGGAAAGGTCAACGTGGTGGCCGATGCTTTGAGTAGGAAGTCATCCAGTATGGGTAGTCTTGTTTATATTTCGGTCAGTGAGAGATCGCTTGCTTTTGATATTCAAGCTTTAGCCAATTAGTTCATGAGATTGGATATTCCTAAGCCCAACCGTGTGTTAGCTTGCACGGTTGCTCGTTCTTCATTATTGGAGCGTATCCATGATTGGCAGTATGATGATCCCCACTTGTGTGTCCTTAGAGACACGGTGCAGCGCGGAGGTGCCAGGCAGGTTACCTTAGATTATGATGGGGTTTTGAGATTGCAGGATCGATTTTGCGTTCCTAATTTGGATGGGCTACGAGAGTTGATTTTAGAGAAGGCCCATAGCTCCCGGTACTCTATTCATCTGGGCGCCGCAAAGATGTATCAGGATTTACGACAACATTATTGGTGACAGAGGATGAAGAACGATATCGTAGCATATGTGGCTCGTTGTTTAAATTGTCAGCAGGTTAAGTATGAGCATCAGAGGTCTGGTGGTCTATTTCAGAGGATTAAGCTTCCTGAGTGGAAGTGGGAGAGGATCACTATGGACTTCGCCACTGAACTCTTGCAGACTTGGAAGAAGTTCGACGCAGTATGGGTCATTGTTGATAGGCTGACCAAGTCAGCGCATTTCATTCCTATGGTAGTCTCTTATTCTTCTGAGAGGTTAGCTCATATCTATATCCGGGAGATTGTTCACCTTCATGGTGTGCCCTTTTCTATCATTTCGGACTGAGGTACGCAGTTTACCTCATGCTTCTGGAGAGCAGTACAGTGAGAGTTGGGCCCGCAGGTTTAGTTGAGCACAATATTTCATCCCAGACAGATGGGCAGTCTGAGCGAACTATTCATATTTTGGAGGATATGCTCCGAGCTTGTGTCATTAACTTTGGAGGCTCGTGGGATTAGTTTTTGCCTTTAGCAGAGTTTGCCTAACACAGCAGCTACCAGTCGAATATCTAGATGGCTCCTTATGAGGCTTTATACGGTAGGCAGTGTTGGTCTCCAGTTGGATGGTTTGAGTCGGGACAGGCTCGATTGTTGGGTACGGATCTAGTTCAGGAGGCCTTGGACAAGGTCAGGATTATTCAGGATAGGCTTCGTACAACTCAGTTCAAGCAAAAGAGATATGCCAATCGCAAGCTTCGAGATTTGGCTTTCATGGTAGGTGAGCGGGTATTGATTTGAGTGTCGCCTATGAAGGGGGTGATGACATTTGGTAAGAAGGGCAAGCTTAGCGCTAGGTACATTGGTCCGTTTGAGATTCTTTATCGAGTAGGAGAGGTGGCTTATAGGCTTGCATTGCCACCGGGCTCATTATCCGTGCATCCAGTATTACATGTATCTATGCTTCGGAGGTATCACGACTCACGATGATCCATCCCACGTGTTAGATTTTAGCACTGTCCAGTTGGACAAGGACTTGTCTTACGAGGAATAGCCAGTGGCTATTCTAGACCGGCAGGTTCGTCAATTGAGGTCGAAGAGTTTTCCTTCTGTTCGTGTTCAGTGGAGAGGTTAGCTTGCTGAGGTATCGACCCGGGAGTCCGAGTCCTATATGCGAAGCTGTTATCCAATATTTTTCCCAACTCGGGTTCTTCCTTCTTATGTTCATTCGAGGACGAACAGCTGTTTTAGAGGTGGAGAATGTGATGACCCAAAAGGTCATCACTTGCTTTTAATTGAATTATGTATTTTTGAGGCCTTGAAAGCCACATTTAGTGTCACCTCGATTTGCATGCGTAGACCGGACGCGGAAAGCCTAAATATGAAAATCTGTGAAAAATGATAAGTTTTGACTATAAAACGAATAAATTTGACTTCGGTCTACTTTTTGGGTAAATAGACCGGACCCATAATTTGAAGGTCCAGGAGGGTCCGTAGGAAAATATGGGACTTGGGCGTATGCCCGTAATCGAATTCCGAGGTCCGAAGCATGAGAAATGAATTTTAAAGGAAATTGTTTTTCTGAAATTGTTCAAGGAAATTTGAATGAATTTGATTAGAACATGTTAGTATCGGGCACGTATTTTGGTTCCAGCGCCTGGTACAGGTCTTATATGTGATTTATGTCATTTCTACAAAATTTGGTGAAAAACGAACGCCGTTTGACGTGATTCGGATCTAAATTGCTAAAGTAGATATTTTATGAAGTTTGAGAAAAATCCTTTGATTTGAGGTTTAATTCGTTGTTATTGAGGTTATTTTGGCCATTTGATCGCACGGAAAAGTTCGAATGATGGTGATGAGTTAGTACGTATGTTTGGTTAGGAGCCCCGAGGGCTCGGGTGTGTTTCAGATGTGTTTTGAGAAGTTTTGGACTTAGGGAAAAGTTGCAGATTTTCTGCTACAGGTGCTCAGGCCTGTTGTTCATCGCGATCGCGTAGTCACTCTCACGATCACGTAAGGTAAATGGGGAAATTGGTGGATTTTTCCATCACGAACACGAAGCCACAGTCGCGAATGCAGAACTTTGAGGGATTACTCATCGCGAACGCGAACTGCGTGACGCGAACGCGTAGTGTTAATTGGAGGGGGCTAGGATTTTGGTCGTTCTTCAACGTGAACGCATGCATGTGTCCACGAACGCGAAGGTAAGGGGGTTCAACCCTTCGCAAACACGTGGAAGAACTCGCGATCGTGCAAGTCCACTTACTAGCAGCCTTCGCGATCGCGACAGTGTTCTTGCGAACGCGATGAACACTGTTGCCTAGTACTAAAAACAATAGCTAATACTGGATTTGTTCAAAATTTCATAACTTCTTCAACTCAACTCCAAGTTGGGCAATTTTTGAAAGAGGATTTCACCACAAATTCATAGGTATGTAATCTAAGACTCATTTTCTTCAATTTCCATTAACACTCATTAGATTTCTAGTCTTAAATCATGTGAAAAAGGGTAGAAAATTAGGGATTTGGGTAGAGTTAGGGCTTTTTGATTATTTGTGATTTAGACCTCGTTTTGGGGTCAAATTCTGAAAATAATTATATATTCGGGCTCGTGGGTGAATGGGTGATCGGATTTTGGTTCGAACCTCGTGTTTTGACCAAGCGGGCCCGGGGTCAATATTTGACTTTTTGGGAAGACTGGTTGAAAAGATATAATTAAGCATTGGAATTGGATTTTTTAGCATTTATTGCTGTAATTAAATCGATTATGCATAGATACGGTTGTGTTGGAGCCAAATTCGAAAGGAAAGGTGGTATTTGAGGCTTGAGTTGGTTGTGGAAGTTGAGGTAAGTGTTCGGTCTAACCTTAGCTTGAGGGATTAGAAGTTGAGTCCTATTTGCTATTTGCTTCTTGTTGATTACGATGTATAGGCATGGTGACGAGTATCTAAACGTTGGTGTCGAGCATGACCGTGATTCCAACATTGATACTCGTGGTATTCTTAAATGATTCTACGAATGATTTAGTGGGTGAATTCTTGATAATGAGTAAGGACTTATTTTATTTTGTGGAAGTTACTTATGATTGAGAAACGGTGATAACTGAGATGAGTAGGAGTTGAGTTAAGATTGGTTATAGCTGATTCTCCCTTACTGGGACGTATATACTTGTACTGTTGAATTCCCTTGCCGGGATAATGTAGTCTATTGTTGATCCCTTGCCGAGATTGTTATTATGTTCGTTGTTGATATCATATATATGGATAGGGTTGTGCACCGCAAAATCATTATTATATAATATTAGATCGGGTTGCACGCCGCAATAGATTTTATATTGGATCGGGTTGCACGCCGCAATAGATATTATATTGGATTAGGTTGTACGCCGCAATAGTTATATATGTGGATCGGGTTGCACGTCGCAACAATGTTCAATGATAAGGGATCAGGTTGCACGCCGCAACAGTAGTATTATTGCTTTGTTGTAGATATTGAACTGTCCTTCCATATTTTATTAAGTTTCTGTTGAATTTGATATGTTCCCCGAAGCATGTACCCCCTCCTTTTTAAACTGCTTATTACATGTTTATTTCCTGCCATATATTATATAACTGCACAGGTTTATCTAGAGTTTGGTCCTAGCCTTGTCACTACCTCGTCGGGGTTAGGCCAGACACTGACCAACACATGGGGTCGGTTGTGCTGACACTGCACTCTGCAATAGTAGTTTGGGAGCTAGCCTTTAGTCCACCGAGACACCGAGGTAACCCTGCAGGCGTCCGCAGGTCCTGCGTCTCCTCTAGCTTTTATTATGCTCTGTTATCTCTTGTATTCACGACAGACAGTGTTATTTTCTTTTAAACCATTATGTAATAATCTTAGTAGTCCGTGAATGATGTGATGCCAGTTTCTGGGTAGAGGCATATGTGGATTTTCTTATCATTTTGGTTCATTTTGTCTATGTCTTCTGCTTAAATCTCATATTCCGCTATTATTTAAATGTTTATCACTAGTTAATATATGTTGTAAAAAGGATTAAAACAAAAGAGTTAAGAATTTATAATTTCGTGGCTTGCCTAGCTTCTACGAGTAGGAGCCATCATGACTCCCGAGGTTGGGAAATCTGCGTTGTTACAACGATAGTCGTAAGGGCGTTAATTCGAGTGAGGTCGAACTGTCACCCATTTGGCGATGGCCGATGGTCGATGGCCGTAGGGGTGGTAATTCGAGCGAGGCCAAATTGTAACCCATTTGGCAATGGTTTATGGATGTAATGGTGTTAATCCTAGTAAGATCGAACGGTCACCCGTTTGGCGATGGTCGATGGCCGTTAGGGTGTTAATTCCAGCGAGGTCGATTTGTCCCCCGTTTGGCGATGGACGATGGCTGTAGGGGTGCTAATTCGAGTGAGGTAGAATTGTAACCCATTTGGCGTTGGCCTACAGCCGTAAGGGTATTAATTTAAGCGATGTATAATTTCCCTTTTACTTGGCGATAGAGAGGGTATTCCTATTGCGTATATTTATTAGAGAACATTACTCATTGCTGTATTGTTTGTGTGCGTAGGGGCGAGTCCCGATCTGTTTAATTTTGTTTTTATTGGAGAGTACTGCGCGTCGGGATGAGTCTCGGATTGATTGAATTTATTTTCATTGGAGAACACTATGCATCATTTCGGTGCATATGCGTCGGTGGAATCCCAGTTTACCCAATCTTCTCTTTGCTCGATCTGGATAGGTGATGATCGGGACGAGCTACGAAGCTATTGCTTGGGTTTCTGGGTACTCTGGTACTAAACGGAGTTTAGACGTGATTGGAAAATTTTAGTCGGTTGAATTGGAATAAGGTTGTCATGGCGAATAATCATGCAAGCTTTTTGAATTCAAGTTCTACTCACATCGAGGGGACTGTGCGCTCCACGGGCTCACCGGTTAGTCCTAGCTCATGGATATTTTCTTAAAAATACCAGCAAATGTTGAGCCATTTGTCTGTTATTTGCGGTACTATGTGGTGCAAGGGGGTTAGCTTGGTGCATTCGGTGGCATTGATTCCTAGTTCGCGTACCTATGAGAATGCTCGTATTCCTTCCGTTTGAATACAAAAGAAAAAAATGACAAGTTAGGTCCAAACTAAATTGCCTGTTCCCTTGGTCTGGTAAGTCAGCGAAGGGGAGGAGGCGATGTAAGGCGACCCATTCCATCCTTTGCTTGAATGATGGATTTCAGGTTCGGCAGCCCCATGTTTCGCTTTGCCGTCAGTTGCTAGGATTCTCATAGGCTGAACTTATCCTGCCTATTGGGATCTCGTGTCCCAGTTTGACCCCGTTTGGCGTGCGCAGATAATGAGGGGAACGTGATATTCCCTGTTCATAAATTACAATTGTGCACACTGATACAAGAATAAAGAAGGATGTTGGTTATTTCAAAGAATCATACAGTAGGTGATAGAATCCTAGGAAGCTCAAATCTATTCAAGGACAAGGATGCAACTTTGGAATCTTAAAGAGGGATTTTAACAAGATCTCAAAATAAAAATTTGCAAAACAAGGTCATTGGACTTGAGGAATAGTCAAAGAAGTTGATAGTTGGGACGAAGAGTTTAAGGATAAAGGCTATAAGTTGTTTAGGTGTTATAATTATTTTATGGCCCAAATTCATGTCCAATAAGAGGTGGATTAGATCTCAAGAAACATCCTCCCAAGAAGGTCCAAATCAGGCCATTGTTAGACAAATTTAACACCTAAAATGTATCCAAACTTGCAACCAATAAAGTCCTATATAAAGCCATATTTTTATAGCATAAAAAGGACTTACTTGATGTCCAAGAATGGTACAAGTTGGTACCAAGTTGCTTGTAAATTTCCTACAAGATTTTCAAGATTCTATTCAAGATTGGTTTGGGACTTATTTCTATATATTATGGGACTATATTTATTGCTTTCCTAGTTAGTTAAGGTTATATTTTCCTTTTTCTATGACTGTTGAAGTTACTTTCCAATATTGACTTGGTTTTTGTTTCCTATTGTTTTTTCATTTCTAAGGTAGTTGGACTTGTTGTCCAAAGTAGTTTTGGACTTTATTTCCATATTTTTTAGGCTTAATTTCATGATCCCTCCTAAGTCCTACCTATATAAAGGGTGTCTTCTTTTTTTTTAGACTGAATTCAGATTGTTATCAATAAAAATTTTGAGATTTTTCTTTCACTCTTGTGTGTGGCTACTCTTGGATTTATTCTCCATCCTTCAAGACTCAACTTAAGGTGGTAAAATTAAATCATTTTCGAAATCTTAGATCACTTCTAGGTATTCAAGAAAGGTGATAAGTTTAGGTTTATTTTTCTTCTTGTTATTCTAAAGGGTAGGGTTTCACAATCTATATCTCGTTTTAACCTTTACCAAAGGCGATTAGTTCTTCGTTAGCGAATTGTTGTTACTAGGATTAGTCTTCAAGAATAGACTTCAATACGGCGAGTATAGATCTAACCCAGAGGTGGCTATCATCCTTTATTAAGAGGTGGCTCTTAGTAAGTATAGATCGGCAAATAACGTTAATACAACGAGTAAGGTTGCGGGCAATCTAAGTTCATAGTGACCGCAATCCCGCTTTGAGCACTCACAAGGCGATCCAAACCCATCGCTACAAGTGAGGCATGGGATTTTCTAGACATCGGATGTAATTTTGATTTCACTCAAAGATCTGACCCAGATTGGTTTGGTTATCTCAAAAGCTTATGTATCACTTTTTCGAGTTGGTGTGCATACCGAGATGGTACGGCTATGATAGCCGGGAAATGATACTTTAGCTGGTTTTAGATCAAAATTAACTAAAATTTTGGCTAAGAAATACTCACAGGCGGCGCCAAATTGTTTGACCGAAAAACACTAAGCTTTTCGTTAAACTAATTAATAATAATATAGAGGATAAATCTTAGCCAAGGATAATTAACTCTAGATTAATCATTAACACGTATTGAATAGGAGAATAATATATAGTCAAGCTTATGAACTTTTAGGCCTTATAAAAAATATCAAATACGAATAACATGCTTACATTTATGATGTATTGTCCCGTAATATAAAAATAAGGTAGGAACATGGGGAATGCCATTAATAGTTGTAGGATTCATCTTTATTGATTCAAGAAAGATGATTACAAAAGTTTGTCGTAAAGATCTGTAACTTCTCTTGGTTTTCCACTCTAGCCTTCTCTGGTTCTTATGCCATTTTCTTTTGTAGGAGAGAGATCCCATTTTCTGTCTTCTTCCCTCCTATATATAAAATTTGTATTCCCTTTTGTCCAATGTTCTTTAACCGGAAGACTTCTCTCTATTCATCTCGCTTTGTGTCGCTCCACTAAGTATCACAATATTAACTTTGCCATACAAGATTTCTGATGGCTCGATCTCGGCAGTGGCCGAGACACTCATCTTCATCATGTCTTGCGGGTATAACCCTGGCTTAGTCAACCTCTTACTGTTTCCTTTAGCGCTAATCCACGTGTGATCATATTTTGACCCATACAAGCTCTTCAACTTCAGTATAGACATTAATATAGTATGATTTGTAAACGAGTTGTACTGATTTTTAAATAAAATAATAATAAGATAATTTAAAATTATTTTATCTATTATGCTTTTGGGCCTTAGCAAATCTCCTTGTATTTATATTGCCATTAAGAGATGAGGAAAATGTTACTCAATACTCTCTCCGGTCAACAATAAGTGACCAATTTATTTTTTTATTTGGTCCAAAATAAGTGTCCATTTATATAATCAAGACAAAATTTAATTTATTTTTTCAAAATTATCCTTATCTATGTATGCTTAAAAAGTCTCTTACTCCTCACATTAAATTATGCTGCAATATTTAACTAAGGGTAGTTTGTATGGGTCGAAATATAACCAGATATGAATACGTGTGAAGAGGAACGACAAAAGTCACTTGGGCCGAAGTCGTATCCATACAACGCTATAACAACACGCACATCAACCACGCCCGATATCGTGTATTCAGAATGCTTGAACCATGCATTGGATGTTGTGACATTTCAGAGGGTCAACCAGTAATGCAGTCAAATGAATTAGGTGTTATGGTTGGGTAAATGAGAATACCTGGTATATAAACTAAATGAGAAGAAGAAGGGGGGGATGTTGAAACAAAACTAACACAGACAGACATATCTTCAAAGAAAGGGAGAGATCTACATCTCTTTCACCCTGCTAAGGAGAAAGAAGCATGGAAGCTCAGATCCTCAGTATATATCATTAGTCTCATCATATCAAATGGGTAGGAGTCAACCTTGCTAAAAATTGGTGACCCTTTTAATCTATGTATTCTTCGCTATTATTCAATATTGTGAAAATCACCATCCTCACCTTACATTACATGATTCAATTATTAATTTGATTAAATTTTATGTTTCACTATTCATACTTGTTCTTATATTCTGCCTCAGACCTAGCACGAATTATCTTTGGTTAGGATTTACCTCAAATCTTCCTACTTAATTAGTTTATAAAAAGGTTTAACATTTTTTAGTCAAACATAATTTAGTCACACTAACTTTTAACATTTTTTAGTCAAACATAATTTAATCACACTAACTATTTTTTGTCTAGATTTTAGTATTTACTTAATGAGTATATCAAAAACAAATTAGTCACTTATTGTGGATCAGAAAGAGTATCGAATAATACAAAGACAAATTTAACCTTTTGCTCAACATTAAATATGGGGCAATCATAACTCAACCGTATTAAATAATCTCTTAGGACGTTTGGCTGGTTTTCTGTGATTTTTTAGGGTCCTTTTTCATCTAGCAAAAACTAGTGAAAATAAAATTACAAAACAAGAGAGTTAATCATCTTATCATGGTTGCCAACTAAATGATTATTTAAGGTATATAGCTAACTCCTAAATAAAAAAATCGTGGTATGACAAAAGGAGGAGGATAGAAAAGGTAGTCCTTGTAATTTACAATCTGCTTAACAGGCTGTCAAAGGAAAATTTTGAATGATTACTTACACCATACATCCTAAATTTGTCTTTTACCTTTTGCCTCGTTTAGTCGTTTGCTTTTGCCATCCATCCAAAATTACCATTCTCACTAGGCTCTCAATCAAGAACAAGGTTGCTTAGACCCTATATTCGTTTTAAAAAATCCATTAAAGATATATAAATATTTAATTAAAAAATCAATAAATATAGTTATGAGTTTGACGGTAAATTTAGAGTCCATCAACTTTAAATTTTGCTTTTGCCCTCAATAAGTAGTAAACCACTGAAATATGGAAGGGATGTGAAGGAAGGTAGGCAGTTGCCTAA
>MU764562.1:0-30545 GCA_026770625.1 Nicotiana glauca | reverse complement strand
ATACTTAGCCTATCAAAATTCAAAGTTATTTAAAGCAAAGAGATTTGACTTTGTAACAGAAACAATAACAACAATCCAGTATAATTATATTTAGTGTGTATCTCTATCCTGGGGTAGAGAGACTATTTCCAAATAGACCCTCGGCATTTTTCCCTTCAACTCTTCAAGAACTTTTCACCTTGCTCTTGGGAAGACTCAAACTCACAATCCCTTGGTTGGAAATGAAAGTTGCATATCATTAGAACAACCCCTCTTATTAGACTTTTGTAGCAGAAATAGCAAAGTTTAGCCAAAGGAAAAGTGAGATATATCAAATACAGTAAAAATAATCCGAAACAGTTTAAGTGGAAAAGCAGTGCATGAAAACCATGGCTAACTTTTTCTCTTCTCTTTTCTATGAAAGTTATCGCACCTTTAGTAAAGCTATAAATGATGGAGTACCTTTTTTGGTATTATTTAGCCTTTATGTCATTCATTCATAAAGAAAAAAGGTGTGTTACGTTGATACGACTTTAATTTTAGCATCTCGGATCAATTCACACTTATCAGTTAGTTGATGTGGATCCTCTATATATAATAATTAATCCCCAAAACTTTGATAAAATCTTAGGGGTCATTTGATTGGGACATAAATTTTTCCGTGATTAATTATTTTGGAATATATTATTTCATCATCTCATGAGGATAAGAAATACTACAATTGTGAAATAATTAAGATCCCATATGGATAAGCTAGAAAAAAATAGTGTTTAAGCACAATTGCATAAAGCAACTTTTAAGTGCTGAAACTTATTTTATAAATAAGCAGTTACCTGCTTGGATAAAAGTTCTAAAGCTTAAAAAAAATCTGTTGAAGTGTTTAGTAAACAAGTGCTGGCAAGAACTTTTTTCCATTAAAAAGACAAAAATATCCTTAGAGCTGTTAACATTATAAAAGAGCTGATTACTACAATATATTTGATTTATACAATAAATGTAAATAAAAAATAATCAATATCAAATATTCTACTGTTTTCTTTGCTATAATGTAACAATTGCTACAGTATCATAGTATATTGATAAGAACTAAAGATCTAATAGTGGAAATGATGAAACTAAGAATATATGAGAAGATACAAAGATAGTAGAAGAAGAGAGATGAGAAGCTTAGACTCAGAAATGAGAAGATATGAACATACTTTTCTTCAACAATTAGCATAAACCAAAAATCACAGACCACTAACCCTTTTAATAGAATCGTTCTTACACTCACTATTCATCCGAGGTCTCAAATTAACCTGGCCCTAGTGCTTGTCTCAGCCCAATAACTCTTTTTACCCCAATAACTACTTCTATGATATTGGGTTTGACTTTATTCATAACATATAACACCAAAATAGATGTAAGTAACTCGTAATCTCTACTTTAATTTTCAGTTTGTTTATTTATCAGGTTATTCGAGGAAATGAGATATTGTCACCTTATGCATCATTTTAAGGACCTCTAGTTGCATTTGTATAGGCAAAAATCTAATAAATAGAGCCAACAACCTAAAGCAAGATCGTTCTTGCATTTGTATAGTCAAAAATCAGCAAAATTTTCCAAATAAATTCACACAAAATATACAATAAAGATCGAGAAGAACCTACAACGATAATTGATTTTCACTGAATTGCTTGATAAAAAGCGCAGAAAAATTAAAGGTGAAGCAGAGATGAAGAGGAAAGGAGGAACGACAGTCTTCAAAGTGAAGAAATTAGGAAAAATACAATGTTTTAGGGTTTCTTTGATTGAGGGTAATTTTGGTATTATAAAAATTTAAAAGGGACAAAAGAGTAATTTTTTGGTTAAATTAAAATCGCTTTTAAGCCAAAATTGAAAAAGTCCGTGGTCAGTCAACTTGTTGCTTTTGACTTTTTTTGTTAAGTAATTTTTAGCTTTTTTAAAATATTTATTTTTTGCCAAACACTCCAAAAATTAAAAAAGTGCTTAAAAGCTGGTCAATCCAAACACCCTCTAATTTCGGAATTAGTTATATCTCGATTGTATATCAACCAAACATGGAATAAACTTATCTCAAATTTAATTTCAAAACTAATTATCCCTTATCTCACGTGCCAAATGAGCCTCAGTGTTCATAAACCAAAGTCAAATGCCGCCTAGTGTAGCGAATATATTCCTCTCTATAATCTTCTAAGAAAGACACCTTATAATGAACTCATCGACTCTTGATGTCAATTGCTTTAGAATTTAGAAGCGTAGTCTTAAAGAAGGAATTTAGAGCTTTTCTCTAGTTCTAGAAATAAGATTAGAAAGAATGATTTTGTGACTTCCAATGATGATGGACAAGATAGAGAATTTTGGTAATTGGAGGTGTAATTGTAATAAGTATTATTTTTTTAAGTTACTAATATGTATTACATTATATTATTAATGCGTGATATATTGAAAAAAAATGAGCAAAAACTAAAGAGGCAGGTAAAAGCAAATTGAGGAAAGGTATGATGAGCGACAGCGGAATGTAAAATTTTATTACAAGATGGGGTAGGAGTGAGTAAAATATGTATTGAGCCTTTAAAAAATAGGACTGTTTAGTAGTAGTACGTAATATTTTGATTGCTTTTCTTTGTAGGCTTTTATCTATTTTTCATAGTATTAATTTGGGCATTTCGTGACTCGCCGCGATTTTGGGTAGTGTAGGCGCATCAAGGTTGATAAAGTCATGGGTCCTATACGTGAGATGAACAGTGATAGAACTATCGGGCCTAATGAGATTCCGGTAGAATTTTGGATGTATGTGGGTAGGGCTAATGGTGCACTGTGGGCCGGGCCCAGCCCAGGACCGGACCGGGACCGCGGTCTAAACAGGCTATATGGGCCTGGTGGGCCGGTCCCAAATGG
Organism: Nicotiana glauca; assembly: GCA_026770625.1. Lineage (NCBI taxonomy): Eukaryota > Viridiplantae > Streptophyta > Magnoliopsida > Solanales > Solanaceae > Nicotiana > Nicotiana glauca. The sequence goes on along the minus strand of MU764562.1, from coordinate 27,665 downwards.
TGCAGAAAGCCTGTGGCGGGCCAGTTCAACTGGAGAAGCCCACGAGCCCGGGACCGGCAGGCGGGCCTGGGCCGATTCAACCAGGCCCAACTGGCCTAACGGGCTCCAACGGCTATTTCTAAAAAAAAAAAAATTAAAAAAAAGACCAACGGTCAGATTTTTAAAATCTAGCCATTGGCCTTCAAAATTTATCTGTTGGCCACTTTAAAAAATAGCCATTTGGCCCCCAAACTTTATATAATTATACTTTTTTTCCAATTCTCAACTATAAATATCCCCTCATTCTTTCATTTTTACTCACCAATTCATCAATCTCTCTCAATCTATATCTAATTTCTCTTTTACAATTGCTTATTTATTATTGCAATTTCATGAAAAATTGTGAAGTTGGTGAATTGAAGTATTCAAGTCTTTAATTCTTCAACGATTTTTAATTTTCAAGAAGTTGTTCGGTAATTCGGTAAACTCGTTCCAACTCTTAAGTTTTAAGAATATATTTTTGTATGTTTTAGTTTGCGTAATTGTAATTAATATGGCATTTTCTTTGAAAATAATGTTTGGTGGTAAAGGAAAAACTAAAATTGGTAAAAGTAGTCGCCAACCTACTACCTTTCCCCCGGCTCCCCGACTCAGGCCTGTTACCATCCTGCTGCTCTTATTATTCTTCATAGTGATAACCCTTGTTTTCAATTTTCCGGTAGTGAATTTTGCCATAATGTTGCACCAGGTCAACAATTAAATGAAGAAGTTATGAATGTTCTTTATCCTAATGAAACTATCTTAGAAAATGATGTGGAAAATGAGGATGCAGATGAAACCCAACCGGATTTAGATGATACACCTACTAGTCCTGTTAATAACCCAACTGGTGCCCCGCCCGACCCACCTGTAGAAACCCCTACGTTTAATAGACAACCTTCTAAACGCCTAGAAAAATCAATAGTTTGGAATTTTTTACTCAAGTAAGAGGACAAAATAAGGCTAAGTGTAAAACTTATAGGAAATTATTGGCGCATAAATATACTGGAAACCGTAGCAGTACGGGTAGTTTGGCTAGGCACATACAAACACACCCTAGAGATAAAGTCAAATATTTACAAATGAAAGCGCAGCAAGAGGGGACAGGTGTAGATACTGCGGTTAACCCTAGTACAGGTTCAAATCTAGTTCAATCAGGAATTAACATTGTGACCGGTGGTATTTTATATTACGATCCTAATAAAGATCGTGAAGAATTAGCAATGATGGTTACCGTTATGTGCTTACCTTATACTTTTCCTTCTAATCCTAATTTTGTGCATTATATTAGAAAAGTTTTTAATCCTACTTATAAAGGTTGGCCTCGCGCAACAGTTAAGAGAAATATTTATAAATATAAACATGAATATGAACAATATTTGCATTATTTATTTACTCATATAACTAATCGGATTTCTATTACTACTGATATTGGTAGAAGTAATGATGACTGTGATTATCTAACTGTTACAAGTCATTAGATAGATGAGGAGTGGATGATGCAAAAACGCATTATTGCTTATAGAATAATGAATTCACGTCATACAGGTAAGTTTATTGCTAACACTGTTACAGATATTTGTAGATATTTTTGCATTAAAGATAAAATAATGGCAATTTTTATGGAAAATGCTTCTAGTAACACTAGTGCTATAGGCATACTTACAACAACACTAAATCCTGCATTTAGTAATTGTTTTCATGTGAGATGTATTTGTCATATTTACCATTTAATTATCGGCGATGGTATGAGAATTTTAAATTTAGAAATTGAAAAGGTTAGAATGGCTCTTAATTGGCTTTTTTATTCAAATCGTAGAAGCAGACATAGAGAGTATTTTAAAAAATGTGATGAATATAGCCTTAGAGAAAGAAAGGTTCCTAAAACTTTTCCGACTAGATGGAATTGTATGTACGATAGTTTAGTTGTTGCATATGTATATAGAAACTCAATTAATGCAACGTTTAATGGTCGTGTTGGTGGTGAGGATGATGATGAAATGCTTTACAACTCAAGATTAGACAAATGTTAAAATTCTTACAGAATTTTTAGAACATTTTCAAATTGCTACAAATGTATTTTCTAGGCAATATTATCCTACTATTTTAAACTGTTTAGTTTATATTGCAGCACTATGTGATTTGTTTGTTGAATTTTCGGAGGGTGGGGAAAGTTATAAAATTGCTATAAATGCAATGAAAGAAAAATTTAAAAAATATTTTTTCCCTATCCCCCTTATTTATGGTGTTGCTGCAATGTTAAATCCTACAATGAAATTAGGAGGTCCTCACTTTTGGTACTAAAATATTTATAAGGATTTAGATCTTTCAGATGAGGAATTTGCTACACTTGCAGATGCAAAAGCCTCAATTAAAATTAATGCTCAAACAATTTATAATGCTTATCAACTTTCCTTAGATCATGCTAGGCAAAATGTTCCAACCCCTACTTCATCTAGTTCACAATCGTCTAAAAAAGCTGCGGGCCTAAAAGCACTTAAATCTTGGACGGAGTTCGGGGGTTCTCAAGGTGATAATTTTAATGAAACTTCACATCTAAATGAGCTTCAAGTTTATTTGTTGCAGGGACTTGAAAAGGAGAATCCAGACGGCACCTTTGATCTTTTGGAATGGTGGAAGGCAAGGGAAAAATATTTTCCGTTTCTTGCAAGGATGGCTCGGGATATTTAAGCTATTCAAGCTTCAACAGTTGCATCAGAGAGCACTTTCAGTCAAGCAAGACTTCAAATAGGTAATCATAGAGCGTCTATGAGGGAGAGCTTGAAAAAATCAGTACTATTCAGAGATTGGATCCGCTCGGAAAGAAAAAACTTTTGACTTGCAGAAACACAACCGGAGATAGACGAAGCTTATGAAGAAATGATAGCGGAACTGGCGGAGGATGCTGCTTCGCCCGAAAGTGGTGATGAACAAGCTTCTTTTCCACCACCACCAACGAAATCTCCTCCGAACCTTGAAGGATTTATGAGATTTGTGAGAGATACAATATAGATCATGGGGTAACTTGTACTTTGGCACATTTTCTTTAGTTTTTTTTTTCCTTTTAATGGTGGTATTAGTACCTTGTTGTGCTCATTCCATTTGGGAGGAAGAAGACTAAGAAAGATATGTTATTTTTGGTAATAAAAATTATAAGACATTCCCTTGAATATCTCTTTGCAATATTTTTGTCTTTAACTTGCAATTCTTTATATGCTATAATATATATACATAACATACTATATATACTATATACTATATATACTACAAGAAAAGTTTTAAGGAAATATATATACATAACATACTACATATACTATAAGAAAATATATAAGGAAATATATATACATAACATACTATATATACTACAAAAAAATATAGAAGAAAATATATATAAATAATATACTACATATACTACAAGAAAATATATATATACATAACATACAAAAGATTACAAGAAATTATATTTGGAAATATATATACATAACATACTATTGTTTTGTTATTTTACTTTTTCTTCAAGCACTTTAATAATTAGGTTTCTATATTATATATACTACATATATTTATATAGCTATATGTAAGAGTAATTTAAAATAGTATATACATATATGGCTTACAAGAAATTGCCTTAAACAAAAAAAATTAAAAAAAAATAGCCTAAGATATAAAACCCCGTTAGGCCCGTATGGGCCAGCGAGCCCGGCCCATTTAGCGTGGGACCATGTGGGATTAGGCCCGTCATGGGCTGGTTCCACCCGTTGAGCCCACAAAGCCCGGGACCATGAAGCTCGGGACTGCCAGAGCCGAGGACCGCTAAGCCCAGGCCCGTTTAGCCCATTTAGGCCCGGGCCCGGCCCAGAACATAGCACTAGGTAGGGTAGGTCTGGAGTGGCTAGTTGGGTTAGTTAATGTCATTTTCAGGACGAAGAGGATGCCAGATGAGTGGCGATGGAGTACAGTGGTTCAGTTGTATAAGATCAAAGGTGACATCTAGAGTTGCAACACCTATAGGGGTATCAAATTACTGAGTCATACCATGAAAGTTTGGGAGAGGGCGTGGTAGAAGTGTGGGTGAGGAGGACGGTGTCTGTATCAGACAACCAGTTTGTGTTCATGCCGGGTTGTTCTACTACGGAAGCTATCCACCTTATTAGAAGGTTGGTGGAACAGTACAGGGATAGGAAAAAAGGATCTACACATGGTGTTTATTGATTTGGAGAAAACGTATGACAAGGTTCCTAGAGAGGTTCTTTGGAGATGCCTAGAGACTAAAGTTATGTCGATTGCTTATATTAGGGCGATTAAGGACATGTATGATGGAGCTAAGACTTGGGTTAGGACAGTGAGAGGTGACTCTAAGCATTTTCCAGTTGTTATGAGGTTACACAAAGGATCAACACTCAAGCCATTCTTATTTGCCCTAGTGATGGACGCACTGATACAACATATTCAAGGAGAAGTGCCATAATATATGTTATTCGCTGATGGCATAGTTCTGATTGACGAGACATGGTGTGGCGTTACTGAGAGGTTAGAGGTGTTTGGAGACAGGCCCTTGAGTCTAAGGGTTTCAAGATGAGTTGGACGAAGACGAAATATCTTGAGTGAAAATTCAGTGCCGAGCCAAGGGAAGTGAGCATGGACGTGAGGCATGGATCACAAGCCATTCCTAAAAGACGTAGTTTTAAGTACCTTGGGTCGGTTATTCAGGGGGATATGGAGATCGGAGAAGATGTCACACACCATATAGGGGTAGGGTGGATGAAATGTAGGTTATCATCTGGAGTTCTGTGTGACAAGAAAGTGTCACAGCTGCTCAAAGGTAAGTTTTATAGAGCGATTGTTAGACTAACCATGTTGAATGGGACTGAGTGTTAGCCAGTTAAGAACTCACATATCTAGAAGATGATAGTAGCAGAAATGATGATGTTAAGGTGGATGTGGGGCACACTATGATGGATAAGATTAGGAATGATGATATTCAGGAGAAGGTGGGCGTGACTCCCATGGATAACAAGATGCGGGAAATAAGGCGCAGATGGTTCCAGTGTGTACAAATGAGAATCCCAAATGCCCCGATAAGGAGGTACTATTGATTGGCATGGGTGGGTACGAGGAGAGGTAGAGGGCGATCTAAGAAGTATTGGGGAGAGACTATTAGGCGGGATATGACGAGGCTATAGATTTACGAGGACATGACCCTCGATAGAAAGTTGTGGAGGTTGATCATTGAGGTTGTAGGTTAGGAGGTAGTTGACCATATTTCTAACTCATACCAGTGTGAGGCTAGGCTGATAGGATTTACTCTTAGAGCCACATGTTCAGGTACAAGATACTATCATTACCGCCTGGACAATTAGACATCCAACCCGAAGTTATTGAATTGTTTGCCCCAATGATGGCCTTTTTTATCTCATTTGTATTCCAAGTCTGTTAGTAATCATTTAGAGTGGGTGGGTAAGCAGGAGGGGATCCCTGTAGTTAGACTAACTGGCCGAGAAGGTTAGCGAGCACCGCCTGGGCTACTACGCATTTTATGCGTATCCCTCTGTCATCGGGTACACGCTTCCCCTCCCTTCCTTGGTGGTATATTTCTACCGTTTCTATAAGGTATGCACGGCTTAACTCTCTCTGTATGCATAAAAGCTTTTCCTCATACTCATCAAGTATGCAGAGCTGGCCAGCCAAGAAATTTCTTTAAGGCACATGCTTTATCTCTTCTCCCCCTCATTTTCTTCGAGGTACGATGGTTCATATGTGTCATCAAGGAACCAAGAGTTTGGTGGTGAAGATGGACAATAAGGCCAATTTTCACATTTGGGAGAGCTTCTTCTATATCCAAATGAAGCACGTCGTATCGAACCCGACGGGGTTTCCTAAGACATGGAATTTCGCTCGTGAGTTTTCCTTTATGTTTACTTTGTGCAATTTTTCTTAGGACGGTCATTGGTTGTCTCCCTTTAATGACTTTGCTGAGGATTTTCTATTGTTCTTGTAGCCGAGAGACTATATCCCCCACTAGTTGGGTGGGTGCAATTCTCCCCCACACGATGGGGATTCGTGAATGGGCATCTTTCCATGAGATGTTTGGATGCAACCCTCTTACACGTGAGTTGGCTCAATTATGGTCTTGCTTTGTTCTCTGCTCTGTAGTTTCTTTAACCATGGTGTTATATGATCAACTCCCTTCTTATTGACATGTCAGAGAGGAATGATAAGGGCAAGGTCTCATATGCTCGCATTCTATCAACCGACTCCCTCCGCCCGACCCTTTCCAAAAGTTACTGCAGATAGGGGCGTAGAGATCTTGGTCGCTCATCAAACTACGTCGTGGATGAGACCATACACTTGGATGTTGCTCCTCAACTGGAGACTCTAGTCTCCGTAATTCGTTCAGCAGGAGAATCTTCACGCGTCAGTAGCGAAGAGGCCATGTCAAAGAGGCGAGGGGTAGTGTTGGAAGGGGCTTCTTTAATTGAAACGCACTTGAGGGGTGACCTTATTTTGATGGAACCTGATACCAGAGGTGGTGCCATCCTAGATGCGGTGGTGACGCCCATTGTGAGCATTTAAGAGGCTATTCTTCCCCAGGGATGGAGTTTCGAGGTTGCTGTTGTTCCGAGAGGGCTATCATTATCTCGTATGAATCACACCCCTTCCTCAGCCAATGAGAGGAGGAATGACGTCAGGTTGAGGATTATGAATCCGAATCCGAATCTGACATTGACCCTGAGGATATGATGGTGTTCGAGGAGGTCATTACTCGAATTATGGTAAGGGCAGAAGGCCCTTCCCGTATACTTGAAATTCCGTTGGATCTCAACCTGCCGCGGGACATGCTGGACTTGGTGCCACAGTTCGATCTTCTATGTTCCGAGGCTGAAAGGGGATCTCCTCGGGAGGTCAGCGATTCTAGGTTGTCATGCGGTGTGGCCTTGATGGCCTTAAGGGTGAGTTTCCCTTTGTTTTATTCGCTTTGTGACCTTTGTATTTACACTAACTTTTTCTCTCCTTTCTCCTTTTTTAGACTTATTTGCTGGAGATCGAGAGTGCTTGTAGGTCTAAGACGCGGGCCGAGATTTTTCTAAAAATGGACGAGAAGTATCGGCGGTATTGCAACAAATGTCGTGAGATGCACGAGTAGCTTAGAGTATGAGCTAGTACCTAGTCCATCAGGGAGGAGTTGGAGAAAAAAGATGAGGAGATTATGTGGTCTATCCGCATATGCAGTGAGCTTGATGAGTTGATTCATGCCAAAGACGAGGAGCTCGAGGTGGGCAAAAGGGTTGCAGCGGAATGCGAGGAACTTAAAGTGAATGTTCTATCTTTACGAGATGAACTTGAGAAAAATGCTAATAGAGACAACGCTCTGAGTGCAGAATGGACAGAGAAGGTGTCCGAGCTAGAAAAGAAAGTGGTTGAGATGGAGAGAGCCAATAATGCTCGAGTGTCGACTTTGGCAAGGGCGGCGATGCTAGAAGACATTATTCATGTCCTCAAATCTGAGCAAGAATTTGAGGGGGCAGCGACCATGCTAAGGGAGTTATGTCTCGAGGTGCGTATCGGTGAAATTGACCAGAAAGCTTCGAGCCTGGGATATCAGGTCGCGATTCTTGAGAATAAGAAGGCGCAATTGTTGGCGCATGTTGAATCAACCTCTACCACTATCCCTCGCCACTTGTATGAGTTGTGGGTCCATGTCGAGGCCCAACGAGATATATACTAGGGTTTTTAGGAGGCGGGAGCATTCTTGAGGCTGCCTTTGAAGATGCTCGGGTGAAGGCGCACGAGGCTCGTACTGCCTGTGGTTACGACCCTGTGATACTGGAGGTTGGTGATGGTGTTGAGATTAAGGATGGACTTCCTTCTGTGGAAGAGGATGCTGGGGAGAACGACGATGGAGATGACGCCGAGTGAAACTTTGTTACAACTTTGTACTTAGTTTTTTTTTGTTTTTTTGTCTTTTATTTTCTTTTTTTCTTGGGGGCCTATTTTTGGCCTTTTTCAAGGTGCGATTGTTGCGCACGTACATTTGAATAAAATAGTTGCTTCGCCTTTATTTGTGTACCTCTCGACTTTCTTTCTCCTTTTCGTCTTTGTTTATAAGTCCCTAATTTTTAATTGGGAATTCGAATGAGGGTGATTCTAGATCGCTTGATCTGAGCGAAGTCGGATCTCGTTGTGTGAGTTTGGATAAAGTCACTTTGGATCTGTAAGTTTGGGCGAGTTTGACTTCTGATTTGCCAGCTTGGGCGGAATCAACCTTGATTTGTATGTTCGAATGAGGTCGAATTCAGACTCACCAACTTGGGTGAAATCAATTTGACTTGTATATTCGAGCGAGGTCGCATTTAGATGTATCAATTTGAGTGAAGTCCTTTTTTCATGGTGAGTTTAGCGATGGCAGGATATGAGCTCATGTCAGGTCAAACTGTGACCCGTTATGAGTTCAATGGGGTCGAACTTTGATCTAGTTCGGGTGAGAAAATTTTCACTCCAGTCGACGATGGTCGACGACCGCAAGGGTGTGAATTCGAGCGAGGTCGAATTGTAACATGTTTGGCGAAGGCCGATGGTCGTGTGGATGTTATTCGAGCGAGATCAAATCGGCACTTGTTTGGTGATGGCCGTAAGGGTGTTAATTGGAATGAGGCAGAATTGTAACCTGTTTGGCAATGGACTACGATCGTAAGGGTGTTAATTTGAGCGAGGTCGAATTGCAACCCGTTTGGAAATGGCCTATGGCCGTAAGGGTATTAATTGAGCGAGGTCGAACTGCAACCAGTTTAGTGATTGTGATGACCAAAAAGTCATCACTTGCTTTTAATTAAATTCTATGTTTCCGAGGCTTTGAAAACCACATTTAGCTTTACCTCAATTTGCGTGCGCAGTCCGAGCGCGTAGACGGAAAGCCTAAATGTGAAAATCTATGAAAAATGATAAATTTTGACTATAAAACAAATAAATTTGACTTCGGTCAAATTTTTAGGTAAAAGGACATTGACCCGTGATTTGACGGTCCCGAAGGGTCCGTAGGAAACTATGGGACTTGGGCGTATGCCCGGAATCGAATTCCAAGGTCCCAAGCCCGAGAAATGAATTTTTAAAGGAAATTATTTTTCTAAAACTGTTTAAGAAAATTTGAAATGAATTTGATTAGAACATGTTAGTATCAGGCCTGTATTTTTGTTCCGGTTCCCGGTACAAGTCTTATATATGATTTAAGTCTTTTATGCAAAATTTGGTGAAAAATAGACGTCGTTTGGCTTGATTCAGACCTAAATTGCTAAAGTTGATATTTTATGAAGTTTGAGAAAAATACTTTGATTTTGAGGTTTAATTCGTTGTTATAGAGGTTATTTTGGCAATTTGATCACACGGATAAATTTTTATATTGATGATGAGTTAGTACATATGTTTGGTTAAGAGCCCCGTGGGCTCGAGTGTGTCTCGGATGTGTTTCGGGAAGTTTTGGACTTAGGGAAAAGTTGAAGATTTTCTGCTACAGGTGCTCAGGCCTGTTGTTCATCACGATCAAGTAGTCACTCTCACGATCGCGTAAGGTAAATGGGGACAGGGGTGGATTTGTCCATCGTGAATGCGAAGCCACAGTCGCGAACGCGAAGCTTTGGGGGATTGCTCATCGGGAACACGACATGTGTGACGTGAACGCATAGTGTTAATTGGAGGGGGCCGAGATTTTGTTCGTTCTTCTAGCGAACGCGTACGTGTGTCCGCGAACGCGAAGGCCAAGGGGTTCAACCCTTCGCGAAAGCATGGAAGAACTCGCGATCGCGTAAGTCCACTTACTGGCAGCCTTCGCGATCGCGACAGTGTTCTCGCGAACGCGATGAACATTGTCCCCTAACACTTAAAACAATAGCTAATAAGGGATTTGTTCAAAATTTCATAACTTCTTCATCTCAACTCCAAATTGGGTGATTTTTGAAAGTGGATTTCACCACAAATTCATAGGTATGTAATATTAGACTCATTTTCTTCAATTTCCATTAACACTTAGATTTCTAGGCTTAAATCATGTGAATAAGGGTAGAAAATTATGGATTTGGGTAGAGTTAGGGCTTTTTGATTAATTGTAATTTAGACCTCGTCATGGGGTCGAAATATGAAATAGTTATATATTCAGGCTCATGGGTGAATGGGTGATCGGATTTTGGTTCGAACCTCGTGTTTTGACCAAGCAGGCCTGGGTCAATTTTTAACTTTTTTGGAAAGAATAGTTGAAAAGCTATACTTAAGCGTTGGAATTGGATTGTTTAGTATTTATTGATGTTATTAAATCGATTATGCATAGATACGGTTGTGTTGGAGCCAAATTCGAAAGGAAAGCTGGTATTTAAGGCTTGAGTTGGTCGTGGAAGTTGAGGTAAGTGTTCGGTCTAACCTTAGCTTGAGGTATTAGGGGCTGAGTCCTATTTGCTATTTGCTTCTTGTTGAGTACGACGTATAGGCATGTTGACAAATATATATACGTTGGTTTTGAGCATGACCGTGAGTCCTAAATCTATACTTGCGGTATTCTTAAATGATTCTATGAATGCTTTAGTGGGTGAATTCTTGATAATGAGTACGGACTTATTTTATTTTTGTGGAAGTTACTTATGATTGAGAAATGGTGATAACTAATATGAGTAGGAGTTCCGTTAAGATTGGTTATAGCTGATTCTTCCTTGTCGGGATGTATATAATTGTGCTGTTGAATTCCCTTGTCGGGATAGTGTAGTCTATTATTGGTCCCTTGCCGGGACTGTTATTATGATCATTGTTGATATTATATATATGGATAGGGTTGCGCGCCACAACACCATTATTATATTATATTGGATCGGATTGCACGCCTCAACAGATATTATATTGGATCGGGTTGCATGCCGGAATAGATATTATATTGGATCGGGTTGCACACCGCAACAGTTATATATATGGATCGGGTTTCACGCCGCAACAATATTAAATGATAAGGGATCGGGTTGTGCATCGCAAAAGTAGTATTATTGCTTACTTGTAGATATTGAACTGTCCTTCCATATTTTATTAAGTTTCTATTGAATTTGATATGTTCCCCGAAGCATGTACCCCCTCGCTTTTAAACTGCTTATTACCTGTTTATTTCCCGTTATACATTATATTACTGCACAGGTTTATCTAGATTTTGGTTCTAGCCTTGTCACTACCTCGCCGGGGTTAGGCCAGACACATACCAGCACATGGGGTCGGTTGCGCTGATACTACATTCTGCACTCTGTGCAGATACCGAGGCATCACTAGGGGAGCAACAATAGTTCATGAGCTAGCCTTTAGTCCACCGAGACACCGAGGTAGCCCTGCAGGCGTCCGCAGGCCCAACGTCTCCTCTATCTTTTATTATGCTTTGTTATCTCTTGTATTCGAGACAGAAAATGTTACTTTCTTTCAAACCCTTGTATGTAGTAATCTTAGTAGTCCGTGAATGATGTGACGCCAATTTCTGGGTAGAGGCATATGTAAATTTTCTTATCATTTTGGTTCATTTTCTCTAAGTCTTCCACTTAAATCTCATATTCTGATGTTATTTAAATGTTTATCACTTGTTAATGTATGTTGTAAAAAGGATTAAAACAAAAGAGTTAAGAATTTATGATTTTGTGGCTTGCCTAGATTTTACGAGTAGGCGTCATCATGACTCCCGAGGGTGGGAAATCCCGGTCATGACAAGTTAGTATCAGAGCTCTAGGTTGCGTAGGTATCACAATTCAGTGACAAGCTTTGAATCTATGGGATCGGTACAGAGACGTTTGTATTTATTCCCTAGAGGCTACAGAGTTAGGAAAACTTCACATTTGTTCTTTCTTGTCATGCGGTTTGGTTTCTTAATGCTAATTGAATTTCTACTCTATTCTTTCGCAGATGGCGAGAACATGCACTTCCTCATCTAATGATCAACAACCCGAGCCCCCAGCAGTAGCTCCCACTAGGGGTAGAGGGAGAGGCCGAGGTCGTGCTAGAGGGCTAGGCTGAGGTCGGGCTAGAGGGCGAGGCCGAGGCAGGGGCAGAGCTCAGCCCAGGGAAGTAACACCCATAGCGGAGCCTCAGGTTGATTTGGATGACGAGGTTCCAACCCCAGTAGTTCCAGTAGGCCTAGCTCAGGTCCTAAATGGGTTTATTGCTACCCCAGGCTGGCGATGGTGCGGCCATGTCTGTCGATGCTTTGTGGATATTGGACAGGTTTACCAAGCTCTTCACTACTACCTTTAGCGGTGCATCTATTGAGGATCACCAAGATTATCTGGATAGCTGTCACGAGGTTCTTCGGAACATGGGTATTGTTGAGATCACTGGGGTTGATTTTTCTACATTTCTCTTGTCTGGATCCGCCAAGACTTGGTGGAGGGATTATTGTTTAGCTAGAGCAGCAGGATTGCCAGCCTTGACCAAGGAGCAGTTCACACAACTATTTCTAGAAAAGTTTCTCCGTATTACATAGCGAGGGGCCTATTCGAGGCAGTTCGAGCGCCTTTAGCAGAGATCCATGATTGTCACCAAGTACAAGACCAGATTTATGGATTTGGCTCGCCATGCCCTTATCATACTTCCCACTAAGAGGGAGAGAGCGAGACGGTTTATTGATAGAATAATCCAACTTATTCGTCTTCAGATGGCTAGAGAGGCTGGGAGTGAGATATCCTTCTAGAAGGCGGTCAATGTGGTCCGGAGAGTTGAGATAGTACTATTACAGGGGTGTTGTCATGGAGCGGATAAGAGGCCCCGTAATTTAGTAAGATTCAGTGGTACCTCGTCTAGAGGTAGAGATTCATATGGTAGAGGCCATCCCCCTAGGCCCTTTCAGTTAGACCTTCAGGTTTCTCACGGTGCTTTAGGTGGTTGCGGTTTTTGCATGCAGTATTCTGATCAACAGCCCTACAGTGCACCACCAGCTCCCATTAGTGCACCACCGATCCAGAGTTTTTGGGGAGGTCATTCAGGTTGCCAGGGTCAGTCTCAATTTCCTCAGCCATAACATTCTGGTGGATGTTATGAGTGTGGTAAGTATGGTTATATCCGGAGGGCTAGTCTGAGGTTGGTGGGTACCAGTCGCAGCAGCAGGGTTCCCGTGCTATGATTCAGGCACCAAATGTTCCACAGACCGCATAGCCAGCTAGGTGGAGTAGAGGACTTAGAGGTGGAGCTTAGACCGCCAGAGGTGGAGTCCAGCTAGCTGCAGGCCATCCCAAAGAGGCAGTCTTGGGTGGTGGGGCCCAGCCCCGATGTTATGCTCTTCCAACCCGGCCCGAGGCTGAGGCTTCAGATGGGGTTATCATAGGTACTGTTATGGTTTGTGATAGAGATGCTTTAGTGTTATTTGATCCACGGTCTTCCTACTCGTATATGTCATCTTATTTTGCACCGTATCTGGTTATGCCTAGTGATTCCCTAAGTGTCCCTATATATGTGTCTACGCCGATGGGTGATTCTATCGTGGTAGATCGAGTCCATCATCCTTGTATTGTGGTGATTGGGGGTCTTGAGACTCGTGTAGATTGCTTGCTTCTAGACATGGTTGACTTTGATGTTATATTCGGGATAGACTGGTTATCACCTTACCACACTATCTTGGACTGTTATGCCAAGACTGTGACCTTGGACTTATCGGGTTTTCCTCTTTTAGAGTGGATAGGGACTCCTGGTCATTCCACCCGTAGTGTTATCTCGTATTTGAAGGCTCGGCGTATGGTCGAGAAGGGGTGTTTGGCCTATTTGGCACATGTTCGAGATTCTAGTGATGAGGTTCCCTCTATTGATTCTGTGCCCGTTGTTCGTGAGTTTCCTGAGGTATTCCCTTCAGTCCTGTCAGGCATGTCTCTTGACAGGAATATTGATTTTTGCATTGATGTGGCTCCGAGCACTCAACCCATTTCTATCCCACTATATTGTATGGCCCGCCTGAGTTGAAAGAGTTAAAGGAACAGTTGCAGGACGTGCTTGAGAAGGGTTCCATTAGACCCAGTGTTTCACCTTGGGGTGCGCCGGTGTTGTTTGTTATAAATAAGGATGGGTCAATGAGAATGCATATTGATTACTCATAATTGAACAAGGTTACAATCAAGAATAAGTATTCGCTGCCGGGGATTGATGATTTGTTCGATCAGTTTCAGGGTGCCAAGGTATTTTCAAAGATTGACTTGCGATCTGGCTACCATAAGTTGAGGATTAGGGCATCCGATGTCCCTAAGACAGCTTTCCGTACTCGGTACGGGCATTATGAGTTCTTGGTTATGCCATTCGGGTTGACAAATGCCCCATAAACTTTTATGGATTTGATGAACCAAGTGTTCAGGCTTTATTTGGATTCGTTCGTGATAGTCTTTATTGATGATATATTGATATATTCCCGCAGCTAGGAGAAGCACGAGCATCACCTTAGAGTGGTTATTCAGACTCTGGTGGATAGTCAGTTATATCCTAAGTTATCGAAGTGTGAGTTCTGGTTGAGTTCAGTTGCATTCCTGGGTTGTGTTGTATCAGCAAACGATATTCAGGTTGACCCGAAGAAGATTGAGGCAGTCAAGAACTAGCCTAGACCAGCATCAGCTATATAGATTTGAAGTTTCCTGGGACTGGCAGGCTACTATCGTCGGTTCGTGGAGGGGTTTTCATCTATTGCAGCCCCGATGACCAGGTTAACCCAGAAGGGTGCCCAGTTTAAGTGGTCGGATGAGTGTGAGGCGAGCTTTCAGAAGCTCAAGACAGCTCTAACTACGGCACCGGTGTTGGTTTTGCCTACAGGTTCAGGGCCTTATACAGTTTATTGTGATGTTTGTCGTATTGGACATGGTGCAGTGTTGATGCAGGATAGCAAGGTCATTTCCTATGCTTCGCAGCAGTTGAAGATTCATGAGAAGAACTATCTGGTTCATGATTTGGAGTTGGTAGCCATAGTTCACGCATTGAAGATTTGGAGGAATTATTTGTATGGCGTGGCATGAGAGGTGTTCACGAATCACAAGAGTCTTCAGTATTTGTTCAAGCAAAAGGAGTTGAATTTGAGGTAGAGGAGGTGGTTGGAGTTGTTGAAAGATTATGATTTCACCATTTTATATCATCCAGGAAAGGCCAACGTGGTGGCTGATGCTTTGATTAGGAAGTCATCCAGTATGGGCAGTCTTGCTTATATTTCGGTCGGTGAGAGACCGCTTGCTTTGGATGTCCAGGCTTTAGCCAATTAGTTCATAAGACTGGATGTTTCTAAGCCCAGCCGTGTGTTAGCTTGCACAGTCGCTCGTCTTTCATAATTGTAGCGTATCCATGATCGGCAGTATGATGATCCCCATTTGTGTATCCTAAGAGACACGGTGCAGTGCGGAAGTGCCAGGCAGGTTACCTTAGATTATGATGGGGGTTTGAGATTGCAGGATCAAGTTTGTGTGCCTAATTTGGATGGGCTACGAGAGTAGATTTTAGAGAAGGCCCATAGCTCCCGGTACTCTATTCATCTGGGCGCCGCAAAGATGTATCACGATTTACGGCAACATTATTGGTGGTGGAGGATGAAGAACGATATCATAGCATATGTGGCTAGTTGTTTCAATTGTCAGCAGGTTAAGTATGAGCATCAGAGGCCTGGTAGTTTATTTCAGAGGATTGAGCTTCCTGACTGGAAGTGGGAGATGATCACTATAGACTTCGTCACTGGACTCCTGCAGACTCGGAAGAAGCTCGACGCAGCATGGGTCATTATTGATAGGCTGACCAAGTCAGCGCATTTCATTCCTATGGTAGTCTCCTATTCTTCTGAGAGGTTATCTGAGATCTATATCCGGGAGATTGTTCGCCTTCATGGTGTGCCCATGTCTATCATTTCGGACCGAGGTATGTAGTTTACCTCACGCTTCTGGAGAGCAGTTCAGTGAGAGTTGGGCCCGCGGGTTGAGTTGATCACAACATTTCATCCTAGACAGACGGGCAGTCCGAGCGAACTATTCATATTTTGTAGGATATTCTTCGAGCTTGTGTCATTAACTTTGGAGGCTCGTAGGATCAGTTTTTGCCTTTAGCAGAGTTTGCCTACAACAGCAGCTACCAATCGAATATCTAGATAGCTCCTTATGAGGCTTTATACGGTAGGCGGTGTCCATCTCTGGTTGGATGGTTTGAGCCGGGAGAGGCTCGATTGTTGGGTACAGATCTAGTTCAGGAGGCCTTGGACAAGGTCACGATTATTCAGGATAGGCTTCGTACAACTCAGTCCAGGCAAAAGAGATATGCCGACCACAAGCTTCAAGATTTGGCTTTCATGGTCGGTGAGCGAGTATTGATTCGAGTGTCGCCTATGAAGGGCGTGATGAGATTTGGGAAGAAATGCAAGCTTAGCCCTAGGTACATTGGTCCGTTTGAGATTCTTGATCTAGTGGGAGAGGTGGCTTATAGGCTTACATTGCCACCGAGCATATTATCCATGCATCCAGTGTTTCATGTATCCATGCTTTGGAGGCATCACGACGATCCATCCCACGTATTAGATTTTAGCTTTGTCCAGTTGGACAAGGATTTGTCTTACGAGGAATAGCCGGTGGCTATTCTAGACCGGCAGGTTCATCAGTTGAGGTCGAAGAGTTTTCCTTCTATTCGTGTTCAGTGGAGAGGTCATCCTGCTGAGGTATCGATCCGGGAGTCCGAGTCCTATATGTGGAGCTGTTATCCCCATATTTTTCCCGACTCTGGTTCTTCCTTCTTATGTCTGTTCGAGGACGAACGGTTGTTTTAGAGGTGGAGAATGTTTGGTTCATCACTTGCTTTTAATTGAATTCTGTATTTTTGAGGCCTTGAAACCCTCATTTAGTGTCACCTCGATTTTCATGCACAGTCCGGGCGCGTAGCCGGAAAGCCTAAATGTGAAAATCTATGAAAAATGATAAGTTTTGACTATAAAATGAATAAATTTGACTTCGGTCAACTTTTTGGGTAAATAGACCCGAACCCATAATTTGATGGTCCCGTAGGGTCCATAGGAAAATATGGGACTTGGGCGTATGTCCGGAATCGAATTCCGAGGTCCAAAGCCTGAGAAATGAATTTTTAAAGGAAATTGTTTTTATGAAATTGTTTAAGGAAATTTGAAATGAATTTGATTAGAACATGTTAGTATCGGGTCCGTATTTTTGTTCCGGTGCCCGGTACAGGTCTTATATGTGATTTAAGTCATTTCTGCAAAATTTGGTGAAAAACGAACGTCGTTTGACATGATTCGGACCTAAATTGCTAAAGTCGATGTTTTATGAAGTTAGAAAAAAATCCTTTGATTTTGAAGTTTAATTCGTTGTTATTGAGGTTATTTTGGCCATTTGATCGCACGGAAAAGTTCGTGTGATGGTGATGAGTTAGTACGTATGTTTGGTTAGGAGCCCCGAGGGCTCGGGTGTGTTTCAGGAAGTTTTGGACATAGGTAAAAGTTGCAGATTTTCTGCTATAGGTGATCAGGCATGTTCTTCATCGCGATCGCGTAGTCACTCTCGTGATCACGTAAGGTAAATGGGGACAGGGGTGGATTTTTTCATCACGAACGTGAAGCCACAATCGCGAACGCGGAGCTTTGGGGAATTGCTCATCGCGAACGCGACCTGTGTGACGCGAACACGTAGTGTTAATTGGAGGGGCTGGGATTTTGGTCATTCTTCTATGTGAACGCGTGCATGTGTCCACGAACGCGAAGGTCAGGGGGTTCAACCCTTTGCGAACACGTGGAAGAACTCGCGATCGTGCAAGTCCACTTATTGGCAGGCTTCGCGATCGCGACAGTGTTCTCGTGAACGCGATGAACACTATCGCCTAGTACTTAAAACAATAACTAATACTAGATTTGTTCAAAATTTCATAACTTCTACATCTCAACTCCAAGTTGGGCGATTTTTGAAAGAGGATTTCACCATAAATTCATAGGTATGTAATCTTAGACTCATTTTCATCAATTTTCATTAACACTCATTTGATTTCTAGGCTTAAATCATGTGAATAAGGGTAGAAAATTAGTGATTTGGGTAGAGCTAGGGCTTTTTGATTATTTGTGATCTAGACCTCGTTTTGGGGTCCAATTCTGGAAATAATTATATATTCCGGCTCGTGGGTGAATGGGTGATTGAATTTTGGTTCGAACCTCGTGTTTTGACTGTCACACCTCCTTTTTACGCTACTACACCCTGTGAAGGTACAATAAAAGGAGTTTTTCCAATTAAAGGACAATCGAAACGGGACTCGTTTGTTAAGAGATTCAGAGTCGCCACTTGGGAGATTTATGGTGTCCCAAGTCACCGGTTTGAATCCCGAATCGAGGAAAGGGTTTGACTCTGTATTACAGTCGCGAACTAGAAATCCAAGTAAGGAATTTTGTTAACCCGGGAGAAGGTGTGAGGCACTCCCGAGTTCCGTTGTTCTAGCACGGTTGCTCAACTATTGTATTTAATTTTATCTGATTTTAAAATATGTTCTATCCTATGTGCCTTTTATTAATAACCCGTTTTTATTTTTTATAAGAATTACACCGTTGTGAAAATATATCTCTAACCACGTCGCACCAGTGCACCCGTGATTATCAACATATTTCGACTTCATTGAGATTTGGATTTGGGTCACATAAATGTGCACCCGTATTTAGGAAGGTAATTTTATTAAAATACGCGCCTAAAGCAAATACGCATTTATTATCTTTGGGGAAGACCGTAAAATTTCGCTAAATGGTCCCCCCAAATTCTAAGTATTTTATATAGCATTTATCGAGGGCCCCGCAATTTGTATTTTTTATTTGGCGAGTCTCGTATCATTTATTTTAAAGCCAATCCTAAAGCAACTACAGTTCTCTACTCAATTTTGTCTCTAAAATAAAGAGTAAAAGTCCTAATTAACTTGCCATTGGCTTAGATATGCCTTTGGGCCCAAAAAACAAACCCCGGGCATGCGGATTAAATCAATCCATAGCAAATCCAGTTTAACATTGGCCCTGGCCCAATTGGAGTTGCATCAATTTAAACGGCTACTAAGATTTGTCAATTGATAACTCAAGAAAACAAGGAATTCTGTCCAAAATGTTAAGGGCCCAACACTCTGGGCCTAATGTTAGAAAAGTTGGCCCAGATATGATTAAGTACGTAGCTTCAGAATCGAGCCCAGGCAAAGTAAATCCGAACGTCTCAGCCTTTCTATTGTAACTACAAATTTATGCAATTATTCACTTTGCCTGGGATTCGATAGTAGTAGTAGTCTAATTTCTAGTTCACTTAAAACAAAACGACGGTGGTGAGCTTCATCTAGATTAAAGCTATGCTGCCAATATCCAGGTGTACCTTGATTAAACGAGTTGAAACTAACATTGAAACATGGGTTACTTTTGAACATTAATAACAAAATGAAACTACATCACATTATCCTACGCTCTACTAACAGCGTGTTGAACCAGATTAAAATCACTAATCAACTGGGCTACTTGACAGTTTATAAAATTTGTATACGAATTCAAATAGCAGGAATCCTTCTGAGTTGAGCAGTCCTAGTTTGACAGTCCAATGAACTTAATTATAGGAATCGAATATCAAACATATGTATCAAACCAGTCTAAGCAAATGATCTAACTGAATTACCCATTAAACAACTAATCATCAATTCCCAAAACCAAATGACAGATTCATTTACATTACAAAATCCACAATGAAAAGTTGCTTCAGTTTCAATTCACATTTCCAGCAGAATGAGGATACATTGTGTCAACCTCAGAATGTGTACCTGATTTCGAAATACAAGGAGAAATATAATAGGTCAGCAACAATAAACACAGCAACAGCAGTTCACTGATGCTCAGCACAGCTCAAATAATAAATCAACCGCCCACATATGATTTCATATCTAGCAGATTCAGGAACAATTTTTGAAAAAATCAACCTGAACCTCCCACAGAAACTCAAAATTCCAACTAGACGACCCAGAAATGCTCAAAACCAATCTGATCTACCATATCAACTCAAACTCAGGTTGACTAAAACCAACAAACCATTCGAGAACCAACCAATACACTTCAAGGAGCCTCAGCAAACAGAAGAAACTAAAACTAGATAATTTTCCTAAAAATCAATGTAACAGTACATTTTTTTTTTTGATTTTCGAAGATTTTTGATTTTTTCTTTCTATGGAAATTTGAAGATCTAAAAGAGCATTTCTAGTTCTTATTGATGGAGAAACTGAAATTTCATGCTTGGATCCATGAGAGGGAATTTTGGAGATTTTTTTTAATGGCTGAAGCCCCCTTCACAAGGCACATGCAATGCCTAGTTACGTGTCAGGATTTTTGACACGTAACATCCCTAACCATGTGTTTTCACAAGAAAACATCTGGTTAAGGATATTACGGTAAAAAAATCACAAAGATTTTGGGTTAGAGTTCTTGGCCGGAAAATTTTAAAAATCAAATTTGAACCGTTCCGGCCAGATTCGAGGAACACGACTTGGATATTAGGGATAAGAAGGTTAAGGCGAGTCTATGGTGTAAATTCGGGGTCATTTGGCATAGGTGACGCACTGGCCGGAAAACTTCAAATGGATATTCGAAGCTTTTTGGGTAGATTCGAGGTATAGTAACATGGGGAATGGAAAGAGGAGGTTTGGGGGAATCAATGGTGTTAATTTCGAGGTCATCGGCGTTGGTTGTGTTTCCCGCCGGCGAGGATTAGGGCGGATACGAGGAAGGGAATGTTTGGTCTTTGATTTTAATTAATCCAAACGACCGTTTAATATTTACCCTCAAAAAAATCGTGGACCTTCGGATGAGAGGGAGATCAAGGGCTGGGATTACTGATACCTCAAAACGGCGTCGTTTCGGGTGAACTGGGCGCTGGACCGGGCGGGGGGTATTGGGCCTGGGCGTGGGAAGGGAATTAATTCTCTTGGGCTGGAAAGCAACGAGCCCGATTTTGGGCAGCCTATTCTTTTCTTCCCTTTCCTTATTTATTCAAATCTCTTTAATTATTTCTCTCTTTTTTTTTTCTATTTTGTAATTTAAAAAAAAAATTTGTTGATTTATAAAGATTGCAGAAATAAAAATAAAAATTAAACTAAACTAATTAATGCCTACAATTACTTTAAAACTATTTTGCGACAATTTCACAATTAAAGCAATAAAAATGCTAAAGTAAACTATTTTTGTCATTTTTCATATCTTTTTTTAAAACAACTTAATCCCTAATTAATAGTAAAATATGAAATAAAATCCTAAATGCAGATGCATATTTTTTGTATTTTATATGAATTAACATGCCCAAAATGCAAACAATTATAAAAAAATGACACAAAAATGCACAAAAATTGTAAGTAACGAAAAGAAATCATTTTGTTTTGAATTTATGGGAATAATTCATATAGGGCAAAAATCACGTGCTCACAGCTGCCCCTCTTTGCTCGGAAACACGAAGAGTTTTCCTGCAAAGATAAGTGAGCGGAAACGAGCGATTTTTGTCCGTTTGAATATTCTGTGTGAAGCATTTTTGAAAAGCTTGACCGCACCCTGCTTCAGAGGTTGCCTACATATCCTGGGCTAAACAGGAATCAAGCCAGTGTAGTTCAGGAGTGTCTGGTAACTGGGACTACCAAGAGCTGTGATTTCACTGCTGTTGCTGCTGTTATTGCTCGCTGACCTCCTTATTACACCATGTCGAGATAAAAAGAAACTAGCCTAAGCTATGATCTATGAATTACAAAAGGTCCTATCTATGTCTTCAAACTTGTTCTTCTGTTGCCTTGAACTTGTATCTTGTATTCTTCCAATGGAATTCTTGTTGTTGCCTTGACGATGTTTTGCCATTCCTCCTGATGTTGATTGTTGCCATTTGAAATATGTGTCCATTTTCCAGGTTGGCTCCTGGTTGCTGATGCTTGAAAAGTATTCCCTTGTTCTCCAGGTGGGCTCCTACTTGCTGAATTTTAAAAATATTCCCTTGTTCTCCAAGTGGGCTCCTGCGTGCTGATTTTGAAAAGTATTCCCTTGTTCTCCAGGTGGGCTCCTGTTTGCAACAAAATAGACAAACAAAGAAAATTTTTCTACCCCAGTTTGGTGTCTGGGAACAGCATGTTGTCAAATATTAAAAAATTGAAATCTAAAATTTGAATTATACTTCCCTTGTTTTCCAGTTGGGTGCCTGATTGCTGAACTTGAAATGTATTCCCTTGTTCTTTAGGTGGGCTCCTGCTTGCTGAATTTGAAAGATATTCCCTTGTTCTCCAGGTGGGCTTCCTGCTTGCGATGCTTGAAAAATGTATTCCCTTGTTCTCCAGGCGGGTTCCTGATTGCGATGCTTGAAAAATATATTCCCTTGTTCTCCAGGTGGGTTCCTGACCGCGATGCTTGAAAAATATATTCCCTTGTTCTCCAGGTGGGCTCCTGATTGCAACAAAAATAGGCAAACAAAGAAAATTTTCTGCCACAGTATGGTGACTGGGCACATCATGTTATCGGATATTAAGATTAAAGGCTAAAATTTAGATTGTACTTCCCTTGTTTTCCATGTGGGTGCCTGACTGCTGAAACTTGTCATGGATTACCTTGTTCTCCAGGTGGGCTCCTGATTGCTTGAACTTTGAAATGAATTCCCTTGTTCTCCAGGTGGACTCCTGCTTGCTGACTTTGAAAAATATTCCCTTATTCTTCAGGTGGGCTCCTGCTTGCAACAACCATATGAAGCAAAGAAAATTTTCTGCCCCAGTTTGATAATTGGGCGTTTTATGTTACCAAATATTAAACTTGAAAGATAAAACTTGCGTTATACTTCCCTTGTTCTTCAGGTGGGTGCCTGACTGCTGTACTTGAAATGTATTCCCTTATTCTTCAGGTGGGCTCCTGCTTGCTAACTTTGGAAAGTATTCCCTTGTTATCCAGGTGGGCTCCTGCTTACAAATAAAATTTTCTGCCCTTGTTTTAATCAAAGAAAGATTTGTTAATATAAAATGGTGTTTAGCTGCTGGCATTCTTGTTGTCCATGCTCCGGTTTCCAACTCTACTCTGGCTTGCTTCTTTGGACTTGTTTTGACATGCCACAACTTCCCGGATGACCCGAATATTTTTACCCCGTATTGCTATTTTGTGTTTCTGTCTCCTTCTTGTGAAACTTCACTTTTCTCTCACAATTATCTGATTACCCCACTGATGGGATTTCCCTTGGTCCTTCATGCTTTACTTTCTTTGATATGTCCCAACCTCGTTGCGCCATACCACTGGGAAGCTGGTAGCTAGCTTTGACATCCTTCTTTTGTTTTTGAATAGAACTGACACTGAAACGTCTTATAGACAGATTTCAAGAGAATGAATTGCAATGATCTTGAAGGTTTTAAGGATAGAAAACTCTGAAAACGACTAAGTTGTAATGAAGAGAAAAAGGATAGGACTTATCTGGGTGGAAAAGCTGATTCCATTGATTGTGCCATGCATTTTAGATTAACCAACCTAATCTGTCCCACCAATAAACTGTCAATTGCCATATTTGTTGTTTCATATTTTCACAACCGACTCTCACCAAAACCCAAAACTTGCTTATTTTGCCATGTTTCAAAAACACCTTTCAACCACATACTTCCTTCATTTGCCCAATTAGAAAACTCACTTTCGCCCTACGGTGCCCGTGAGGGTTTTCATCATTAAGACTCTCTCATTTTTATTTCTCTCAACTCACGTCGCCTTATGGTGCCCGTGAAGGTTTTCACCAATAAGAGTCTCTCATTTTTATTTCTCTCGACTCACGTCGCCTTATGGTGCCCGTGAAGGTTTTCACCAATAAGACTCTCTTATTTTTATTTTCCTTCTGGCCTCAGAGTGTTGTCCCCTGGTATGAATCACTTTATCTGCTCGTATTGACATTTCTTAAAATTGATCAGAAGGTCTTTCTTTGGACCGTAATGCGGATTTTGGATGGGTTTAGAAAGAAAGATATAAAGGCTCAAAATAATTCAACGTGGGTTCAAGATTATAACTTTCGGAATCATATCTTTCTCAACAAACATAACTTCTGCCCCAGTTTCCTTCTTGGGAATTCTTGGATTTTTCTTTTGTTATGACTGAACCTCAGTGAGGCTGCCTACGTACTCTTTCGGGATCAAGTCAAACGTAGTTCAGGTCATAAAATCGCTTCATTGTTGCGATGTTTCTTTTCTTCCATTCTTTTTTTTTTCATTTCTTTTCTTTCTTTTCTTTTTCTTTCTTTTTTCTTTTCTTTCTCTTTTCTTCTTTTTTTCTTTTCTTTTCTTTCTTTTCTTTTCTTTTTATTTTTCTTTTTCTTTCTCATTTCTTTTTCTTTTCTTCTCTTTTCTTTTCTTCTTTTTTTTTCACTATGTTTCCCCTGTTTCTCCAATTAATTTCCCTGCTCGGGTTCTTAAATTTTGTTGTTGATTCCGAAAGAGGGCTACGAAAGAAAAATATAACAGGGTTCAAAAGGGATAATAAAGGATAAAGTGTTTGGATAGCAGAACAAAATGCCTTCGTCATTTCAATCTTAATACATGCCAAATACAATCAGGTACATAAAGATAAAAAAATCATACATAATATCTTTTGACTGCATCAGAGTTGATAGCTATTTCTACACATTTCCCTTCCATATCTGTTAGATACAATGCACCACTGGACAATACTCGTGTTACAACAAACAGCCCCTGCCAGTTAGGAGCGATCTTTCCTTTTGCTTCAGACCAGTGAGGTAAGATACGCCTTAACACCAATTGCCCTACTTCGAACTTCCGCGGACGCACTTTCTTGTTATAAGCTCTTGCCATTCTCTGTTGGTATAACTGTCCATGACATACTGCTGCTAATCTCTTTTCATTAATCAAATTCAATTGTTCTAAACGGGCTTTGACCCACTCATCATCATCAATTTCTGCTTCAGCAATAATCCGAAGGGATGGTGTTTCAACTTCTGCAGGTTTCACCGCCTCCGTACCATACACCAATGAATAAGGAGTCGCCCCTACTGAAGTACGAACAGTAGTGCGATATCCTAACAGAGCGAAAGGTAATTTTTCATGCCACTGCCTGGATTTCCACCATTTTCCAAAGTATTTTCTTGATGTTCTTATTAGCTGCCTCAACTGCTCCATTCGCCTTAGGACGATATAGGGTGGAATTGCGGTGCGTGATCTTAAACTTCTGACATGTTTCTACCATCAGATGGCTATTGAGATTGGCACCATTATCTGTGATAATCACCTTCGGAATTCCAAACCGACAAATGATATTTGAATGCACAAAATTGACCACTGCCTTCTTGGTCACTGATTTGACAGTTTTCACTTCAACCCACTTAGTGAAGTAATCGATGGCTACTAGAATAAACCTGTGCCCATTAGATGCCGCTGGCTCGATCGGCCCAATGACATCCATCCCCTAAGTAACGAAGGGCCATGGTGCCGACATTGTATGCAACTCAGATGGTGGAGAATGAATCAAATCTCCATGTACTTGGCATTGATGACACTTGCGCACAAAACTGATACAATCCCGTTCCATAGTAAGCCAGTAGTAACCTGCTCGGAGAATCTTTTTTTCCAACACAAACCCACTCATATGAGGTCCACAAACTCCTACATGTACCTCGGTCATGATAGTTGTAGCTTGTTTAGCATCCATGCACCTCAACAAGCCAAGATCTGGAGTTCTTTTGTACAAAACCCCTCCACTGAAGAAAAATCCGCTTGTTAAGCGTCTAATAGCTCTCTTTTGATCTCCTGTGGCTTGTGCCGGATATACTCCCATTCTGAGGTATTCTTTAATATCATGAAACCATGGTTCACCATCAAGTTATTCTTCAACCATATTACAATAGGTATGCTGATCTCGAACCTGAATCTGTAACGGATCCACATAAGCCTTATCTGGATGATGTAACATTGATGCCAAAGTGGCCAAAGCGTCAGCAACTTCATTATGAATCCTTGGAATGTGCCTAAAATCTATTGATTAAAACTATTGACAAAGTTCATGCAAACATTGCCGGTACTGTATGAGCTTTAAGTCTCGTGTCTCCTATTCTCCCTGAATTTGGTGTACTAGAAGATCCGAGTCGCCCATGACCAAGATCTCTTGTATACCCATATCTATAGCCATCCTCAAACCCAAAATACACGCCTCATATTCAGCCATGTTATTGGTGCAGTAAAAGCGAAGCTGAGCTGTAACAGGGTAATGTTGCCCTGTTTCTGAAATAAGTACCGCTCCTATCCCAACGCCTTTGTTATTGGCAGATCCATCAAAGAACAACTTCCAACCAGGTTTTTCATCTTGCTTTGATTCCTCAATATGCATTGTCTCCTCATCGGAAAAGTATGTTTTCAAAGGTTCATATTCATTATCAACTGGATTCTCCGCTAGGTGATCAGCCACCGCTTGCGCTTTTATCGCAGTACGGGTCACGTATACAATATCAAATTCCGTGAGCAGGATTTGCCACTTTGCGAGCCTCCCTGTGGGCATGGGCTTCTGAAAAATGTACTTCAACGGATCCAACCGCGAGATGAGATAAGTGGTATATGCTGACAAATAATGTTTCAACTTCTGCGCTACCCAGGTCAAAGCACAACATGTTCTTTCAAGCTGAGTGTATTTTACCTCATAAGATGTGAACTTTTTGCTGAGGTAGTAAATTGCCGGCTCTTTCTTTCCCGTAACATCATGTTGTCCCAGTACATAGCCAAAAGAATTATCCAACACCGTTAGATAAAGGATCAAGGGTCTTCCTAGCTTTGGTGGAACCAATACAGGTGGCTTGGCCAAATACTCCTTAATTTTGTCAAATGCTACCTGACATTCATCCGTCCAATTGACCGCAACATCTTTCTTTAGCATCTTGAAGATAGGCTCGCAAGTCGTTGTAAGCTGAGCAATGAACCTGCTGATATAATTCAACATGCCGAGCAAACTCATCACTTCTTTCTTGATCTTTAGCGGTGGTAACTCCTGAATGGCTTTGATTTTGGACGGGTCTCATTTAATACCTCGTCTACTTACCACAAACCCCAGCAACTTCCCTGATGGAACTCCAAACGCACACTTTGCTGGATTAAGTTTGAGATTGTACCTGCGAAGCCTCTGGAAAAACCTCCTCAGGTCTTTGACATGATCACACTGCTTTCTTGACTTTATAATCACATCATCCACATAAACTTCAATTTCCCAATGCATCATATCATGGAACATGGCGTTCATCGCCCTCATGTATGTTGCCCCTGCGTTCTTCAACCCAAACGGCATGACCCTATAACAGTAAGTTCCCCAAGACGTAATGAATGCCATCTTTTCTGCGTCTTCCTCATCCATCAAAATTTGGTGATATCCCGCATAACAATCCACGAAAGAACCAATCTTATGTTTGGCACAATTGTCAATCAATATGTGAATGTTTGGCAGTGGGAAGTTGTCTTTCGGACTCGCCTTGTAGAGATCACGATAATTAACACACACTCTGGTCTTTCCATCTTTCTTTGGCACAGGAACAACATTGGCTAACCAGATGGGATATCGGGTAACCCGTATGACCTTCACCTCAAACTTCTTGTTCACTTCTTCTTTGATTTTCACACTGATATCTGTTTTAAATTTCCTCAGCTTTTGCTTGACAGGAGAGCATTCCGAA
>MU764561.1:30649-53114 GCA_026770625.1 Nicotiana glauca | reverse complement strand
TATAATCTCATTTCTGAGCTTACATCAATTAACTTACGACGTACTCTCATGTATGAAAACTTGGGGTGTAACAAGCCCCCTAAAAAATATCTCTCAAAACTGTTTAATCCTTAATGGTCTAGATAATCTCTTACTTGATATTGAAATCAATAAGGCTCTATTCTCCTTTAAACCTTTCAAGGCGCCTAGACCGGATGGCCTCCGCCCATTCTTTTTCCAAAAATACTGGGATATTATAGGACCCTCTGTAACAAACTTGTGCCATGACATTTTTACTAATCCGAGAACCCCCCAAGATATTAACAGAACATATCTCAGCCTAATTCCAAAAATAACCAATGCCAATAACATGAAGAATTTTAGACCTATTGGCCTTTGCAACAATATTTATAAATTAATCACTAAAATCCTAGCAAATCGTCTCAAACCTTACCTCGATTAGCTTATTAGTCCTCGTCAATCCAGTTTTATAAAAAATAGAAAGGCGTCTGATAATGCTATTATCATATATGAACTACTTTCAAAAATCCATAAATTAAAAGGAAAACAAGGTCATATGCTCCTAAAAATTGACCTTGAAAATGACTTTGACCAGATAGAATGGTCCTTTGTGCATCACACTTTGACCTACTTCAATTTCCCTCCAAAATTTAAAATACTCCTCTTAAACAGCATCTCAACTATTTCAATAGTTGGTCTAGTTAATGGCTCAATTACTATATTTTTCAAACCAAGTCGGGGAATTAGGCAAGGGGATCCTATATCTCCATATGTATTTATCCTTTGTCTGAAAATGTTGTCAAGATACATAAACCATCAAGTTGATGTTAGGAATTGTGATCCAATTACCGAAGGGAAAAGAAGCCGCAAGTTTTCACACCTTTTCTTTACGGATGATCTCACCCTTTTGGCTAAAGCCAATATGAAATCGTGTCATACTATCCAAAAAGGCTTAGATCTTTTTTGCAATCTCTCAGGGCAATGTGTTAACATCTCAATGTAAAAAGTTATCTTTTCTAATAATTGTCCTGAAACTCTCATGAAAGAAATTACCAATACTTTGAGTATTAAAAGAAGCGATTCCTTTGGTACATATCTAGGCTTTCCTATAATAAGCAAAAACCCTAGACCAAAAGATTATCAATTCATAATTGACAAAATGAGAGCCAAACTAGCAGCTTGGAAAATGAATTTTATCAATATAGCGGGACAGACAACTCTCTCACTTTCTTGTCTAAACTCAATCCCAAACCACTACATGCAATTCACCTTTCTTCCTACAAACATTCTTAACAAAATTTACAAATTCTAAGGGAATTTATATGGAGTACTACAAGTGAGAGGAGAAGAATTCACCCCATTAAATGGTCCACCATTTGCCAACCAAAAAGCAAAGGAGGCCTTGGACTCTATAAGGCCAAAGATAAAAACCTTTGCAACCTTGCCAGCCAAGCATGGAGAGCCATTACGAACCCTACCACCCCATGGGCTAACCTTATTATTACTAACTATGCTAATAACTTCAACACTAGAAAAAATTCATTTATACGGAAAAGTCTTCAAACGGGGTGTAAGTTATGTTCCAAAGGCATCATTTGGCAACCCCATCACCACTCAAACATAAACAGGTGGGAAACCAATTAGAATCCTAATTTGGGGAGCCTTGGAAAAATAATAGAAGGCCCTTTATTAATATATGACTAGGCTTTAAAAATAAAAGATATTTTTGATGGGAAAAACTGGCACTTTGACAATATATCCCTCAATCTCCCAAGAGAAATCATGGACACCATATCAAAGGTTAAAATCTTTGTTAAAAGACCAAATTGTGACATCCCTATTTTGTCCCTAAATACGAAAGGCTTCTTTGCAAGAAAAATTGCTATACAATCATGGACACTAATGAGGGTAGGGAAATTGACTTTAAATGTATTTGGGACCTTGCATGCCCAAATAAAATTAAATTCTTCATATGGTAATGCTTTCAAAACATAATTCCTTGTAGACAATATCTAAAAAAGATTGGCCTTAACATTGACCCCCACTACCCTATATATAGAGACCAGATAGAAGAATCCATAATCCATATCTTCTTTAAGTGCCAAGCCAGCAAACAACTATGAGACAACTTGGATGGCAAAACTCCTATAAGAAAGATGGTGATCATTTGTTAATCCAACTAAAAAATTTGACTATCCACTTAACCATAACTTTTTAAATTGGAATCTCTTCTTCCCTTTTGCTATCTGGAATATTTGGATAAATAGGAATACCAATAACCATAACAATACAAATCACCCTATCAACATTAACCACATCATAGAAAGAGATACTGAATTTCATCTCCTACGTGAAAAGAGTATTCTTCCTTCTCCAAAAATCCATATAAATGTTAAGTGGCATAGACCCTCATTGGGATGGTTCAAATTAAATATTGATGCAAGTTTCCACAAAGGTATGCAAACTTGTGGCCTGTATTGAGTAGTTAGAAATGTTAATGGCCACTGGATAGTTTTCTATACCAAATCAGCACATGCACGTGGATCACTGCATGCTGAGATGAAAGCTGTACTAGATGGACTTACAACAGTCTTTGATTGGGGGTTGCTTACTCTACAAATTGAAACAGATTCGACGGAGGTAATCCTGTTAATCCAACATGGTAATAATATTTATGCTAACACTGTCAACAAATGCAGGTTGTTAATGTACCAACAAAAGCAAGTAATCATCCAGCATGAGTTCAGGAAAAGGAATAAGGTAGCTCACCAACTAGAACAGATGGTAGTTGCTGATCTCAGGAAGAAGAAGAAGAAAGTTTTTGTGGATCCACCAGCGGAAGTAAAATGTCACACCCGAACCTGGGCGTAGACGACTACATGTGACCAAGCGAACCAACTGGATGGCTGAATCAACATGTGATATCATAATATGTTGAATGCGGAAAACAAATTAACACATGTTGATATACTGAAAGTCTAAATGATATAAATCAAAGTGCGAAAATACTAATACTGTTTTGAAACATATTTGTAGCTAACATAGCTTAATATGAAAAGCTTGCAACTATGTCTAACTATTACTGTAGTCTATGAAGACTCTAATGACCTACTGAAAACACTAACTATCTAAAAATATTGAAGACTGTAAGGTAATAATAATGCCCCGGAAGACTAGCGATCACCAAATATTTGGTACGAGAATCCTAGCGCTCTAAATCACCAACCTGTAAATCATTACCTGCATCGTGAGATGTAGACCCCGGGCAAAAGGGATGTCAGTACATTTGAATTGCACTGGTATGTAAACCAACTGAAAGAAATAATTATAAATGCTGAAACTGAAACTAAGTTGATAACTTAGGATTGATAATTGATAGCTAAAATGATAACTATTAAAACTGAAAGTGAAATGAAAATTGATAATTGAACTGATAACTAGTAACTGGAATTATAACTTATAACTGATAATTGAACTGATAATTGGTAACTAAAATGATAACTGATAACTGAAATGATAACTAATAATTGAACTGAACTAAGGAAATAAGGATATGAATACCCCCTCTTCTAAATGATGAACAATCAGTTTATCTGAATAAGCTACGGCCTTGGGCCCAATATATATGTGCACAAGATACCACCTCAGGCCTAAGTATACGTATACATAACTACGGCCTCGGGTCCAAAAATACATAAAGCATAAACTACGGCCTCAGGCCCAAATATGCATAAAACATAAACTGCAGGCCCAAACTTGAATAAATCATAGAGTACGGTCTCAAGTCCAAGTATGCATAAAGCATATAAACTACGGCCTCAGGCCCAAATATAGGTGTTCAACATTCAGGAATTAAGAATCAAACTGTAATACATGATAGTGAAATACTGAATCACAACAAATTACATGATACTAGAATGTTGGATCACACTAAATGACACAATACTGGAATACTGAATAGGACTAAACTGAGACATGTATTCTTGAACTGATTATGAACACTGAAACTTCAACTGTTTATGGCATTCTGAGTAATCTATACTAAAACTTGGGGGCATTAAACCCAAGTCTATATTGAATACGCACTGAGCTCACAACATTCAAAATGAAAGTGGTGAATGAGTTATGAAGCTAGAGAATAGAAGTTCTACAACTATTCAAGGAACTAGGCTTAACTATATTTCTAAGTCAATTGGTAACGTCGTAAAAGAAACATAGTGTAGGGAGAATTATTAAAATACCCAAACATAGAGAGTTAGCATCACATACCTTAACTTCCTGCTCTTGAGTGCAATACAACATTCACCAACCCTTTAAACTTTAATCTATATCAATACAAGTCAAAGGGATTCCATATTAGCAATAATACTCATGTTTTGGTTACTTAGGCATCTTCTCAAATACTTGGTGGCATAAAGCATCATAGTCCTTATTAATGGTGACTCTACACCCAACAAGACATTCTCTTGTTCCTAGTTAAATTCTAAAGTCTCAAACGATTATAATCAACATTATTCTTCATCACCCATAAGGTAAACTACACCCTTAACCAATAATCAACAATCAACACCCCAACCTTATAATCGTTCTTACTTTTCTATCAAACTCACCAAATCATATCTCATGAACTAGGATTTATAATTATTAAACCAATGCTAGAATCGATTAGAGGGTGAAGACGTTACCTTTTTGAAGTTCAATGTTCTGAAATTCGAGTTCTAGGGTTTCTTCTCTCAAAAATGGTGTCCCAATCGAATATCTAATGATATGGAGGGTTTAACCATGTTAATAAGATGTTGGGAAATTGAAATTAACTTAGAATCACCATTAGAACTTACCTTGGGTGGTAGAGGGACCCTTAAGGAGTTAGGTTTTTGAGAGTTTTCCTTTCTAGAGCATGTTTTTATGTTTTGGGGCTGTGGGGGACGAAATATGGCTAAAAAAATGCCTTCCCAAGTCGACCACCGATTCCTAGTAGGCTTGACCATGGTCCCAATTGCGGTAAATCGCTGGGACACTGCCTCATGACCGCGGTCGCGGTAAAACACGGCCGAACGCGGTGGTTACGCACCATTCTGTAAAACGGTCATACCATTTCGCACAGAGTTCCGTTTGGAATCCACAATATATTGTTGGAAAGAAATTTTAATGTCCTACAACTTTTGCTCTTTGCGTTTCCCTAAATTCGTTACACATTTTCACTAAACCTTTCTAGAAGACAGACCTTTTGCAAACCTAATTGATTTTGTCAAGTCTTATGCACCTCACTTTCCATCTTCATTTTGAAACAACTATTTTCACCCATAATCATCTCGATGGGACTTCACATGTTTAAAATATATCCTTAATAATCCTTTAACTCATTCATAACTAAGACAAATTTTATAGGGTGTTACATTATCTCCCCTTTGGGATCGTTCGTCCTCGAATGATTGTCTTGACTATAGCTTCTGCTAACTCTGGACCTTAAACAGGTCTGGTGGAAACATGAACACTCATTAACACTTACATACTAAATATAATGAATATATGATTACTGAACTATTGAGATACTGAATTGAACTGTTGAGATACTGAACTGAACTGAACTGCATTGACTGAATATTGATCTGCGATGGATAGTGAATACTGAACTAACATGGATATCTGAATATTGAACTGGTACGAATATTTGAGAATTGAACTAACATCAATATCAGAGTACAGGGCTGGCATGAATATCTAAGTATATGACTGGTATGAGTAGCTGAGTATTGAACTGACTTGAATATCTGAGTATTAAATTGACATGAGTATCTGAGTACTGAACTGGCATGAGTATCTGAGTACTGAACTGACATGAGTATTTCAGTGTTGTAAGCTTTAATGTTATAACATAACACGTGAAATACTGGTTGTACCACCACTAATTCTGGTGGCAACTCTAACTCATAAGCTAATTGACCGATCCTTCGCAAGATTTTATATGGCCAAATATAGTAGGGACTATGCTTTCCCTTCTTCCCAGATCTCATAATGCCTTTCATAGGCAAAACTTTCAGAAACACCCAATCACCAACTTGAACAAACCAATTGGCGATCTACACCTTCTCCCAAACAGAGTCTCGCATGGTGCCATCTTGGTACTGAAACGGTAGGTGTTATTATAAGCAAGGTCAATGAGAGGTATGTGATCATCCCAATAACTTTTAACATCAAGGACATATCATCAACTGTTTAAATAAAATGCTCTGCATGGCCATAAAGTCTACGACGTTCTTTTTCATGTCGTTCAACTAATAAACCTCCTTGGTCATTATGCATATTCTGGAACCTAGATGGAAAGAATACCTAGAATTATGGGCTACTAATATGATCTTCCCTCTTCAAGTCCATCTATGTCTAGGACACACAATCTATCCTCGTACCACAAAGTAGCATTATGTCTCTCTTATTCAAAAGTCATCGTCTTATACATGTGAATCTTCTCTTTTAACTGCAAC
Source organism: Nicotiana glauca (assembly GCA_026770625.1). Taxonomy (NCBI): domain Eukaryota; kingdom Viridiplantae; phylum Streptophyta; class Magnoliopsida; order Solanales; family Solanaceae; genus Nicotiana; species Nicotiana glauca. The sequence continues at coordinate 46,632 of MU764561.1, read as the reverse complement.
ACGTAGGGATCATCAACTTGTTTCTCCTTGTCAACGGCTACAAAAGGGGAAGAAGTAATGTTCTAGACAACAACTCCATCGTCTTTAGAGTCTGAAGTCGAACTCCTATCTTGGCTGTGAACTTCCTTTACCAGAGTTCTATTATCTACCCCAATCATGAGTTATACTTCCAACCCTTTATCTTCTTAAGGACTTCCTGAAAACACTTGTAGAATTTTTGTGAGCTATGTCTTTAACTAGTACTCCGAAGACTAGAGTCTCGTGCTATGTCACTACCCTCGTGATACATAACTGGGCATGATTTTATAGCTTTCTGTGATAACTTTATCATCAGTAACTAAACTCGGTGATCATTCTACTCACTTTGTGTTTCTTACACATGCTGGACATAATCCTTGTGGTAATTAAACAATTTTCCCTCATTACCGAACTGATTTTCCTTTTTCATATCCCATGCTAACTATTTGGGTTTCAAATCTCTAACTGGACATACTGAAAATTTTCTTATCACCCCTTAGACCAAAGGTCTTATACTTGTGCATCCTTCTCTTTTTGTTGGGATCCAAATAACTTTTCTTATTTTTTGCAATTATATGCACTATATGTCAATGACGACTCATCTTTCAACTTACTTCTGAGCTGGGAAAACTAAATTATTCACATAACAGAAAGCTAATGTATTCACAACTATCATACACTCTTAATAATTTAACTCGGCTCACACTGTCAATCTTCGAGAAAATATATTTCGGTAATTCCTAAAAGCAATTCTTCCATAGTTTGACCTCTTATTGCTAGCTGGCTTTTTTTTTAATGTCAATGTGCTTCAGTTTTAACTTAAACTCTTTGGGTTCTAACACATGTTCGGTAGTTCAAACTGTCATCCACTCTCTACGGTTAACCTGGCTAAGTGAAATCTTACCTTTACTAACCATGTTGAGCTAATTCACAGTATCTACTCAAAACTTACTTACAGTTCTGTTACTAACCACCTGCTAGCGTCATGTGTTCATGGTCAGATTTGAATAATTAAAGTGAAGCATAAGGTTATTTCTAACTTCCCTCATCATCCGACCCTATTGTGAGGTCGTATACTCTCTTTTTTTTAACTATGTAAATATATCACACTTAGGGAAAATTCATATATATTAAACTAAATTGGAATATCTAACCCCCAAACTTTCTATATACTTCAAAATCACTTCAGACTATAAAACTTCAGCCTAAACACATATTCACGTCATTTGAAGGGGAACTGTCATACCTTTTATCTATCAATAATAGCTACTCCTTATAGTAACTTACTAATGTGGTACTTCTATTTCTGATTTGTATAATCTAAACAACTTAAAATCGTTCCCTGAAATTCACTATTGGATGCTCTTGGTTCTCATTGCATACATCATATCTTCTAGTCATTTGCATGAGTTCTACGAAAAATACATCTCTAATAATAACAATCGTTTTTTACTCCTAGGTATTTTACCCTTAGGCTCTTTTCTATCTAAATTATAGTGACCAATATTAGGTTCTGACATCTAAACTATCATCATCCAACTTGTGGCTCCATTTCCAAAAATTAAATGAAGTTGCTTTATAAGAAAAACACATATAAATACACTACCATACACAAACTTGTCCTTCAGATAAATCACTTCATGTACCGTCCGGTGAGTCTGCGGTCTTAATCCAGACTTAAAATATTCGAAGGTTTCTCTATAATCACTGCTACTTATATTTTCTTTTAGCACCCATAGGCATCACTGTAAACTCACTAGTCACCAGAATCTTGATACACTAGAAATTGGATATCTGGTAACTGAATAACTGATAACTGGCATATTGAATAACCATAAACCTGCAAACTGAAACATTGTATAACTGGTAACTGAGGTAAAATGATAAACATACGACATGATAACTGCTTTTTTACTTTCTGATAAGGTTACGCTCTAATCTGTACTACTATCCATTGCATCCTACTTTTAACATCCTATCAAGTCTCATATTTACCAACCTGTACTCCATAATTATACCCGAATAGGCAATTATCCTCTCTAGGACCTTACGCTTCTCCTGCGCATCGCTTGGGTATCCAATACGTTTGGAATTCGATAGGAAGAGAAGGTTACCTTTTGCTATAAGATTCATGGCACGATCTAGAGTAGAAAGAAATTAGACAATCCTAGATGTCTTGGTAGTTAACCGTTTATATGAGTGGCTGGCACACACATATAAAAGAAACTCCACCAGACACGACTTAATAGACTCCCTATTACTCTTGAACCTTGTGCACTGATACCAAGATTTGTCATGCTCTGAACCTGGACCTGGACGTAACACGACACTCGGTGCATGACTACATGTGACCGAAGAACCAACCGGTTGGCTGAATCAACATGTGATACCATAATATACTGAATGCGGAAGATAAACTAACACATGCTGATATATTGAAAGTCTAAATGATATAAATCAAAGTGTGGAAATACTAATATCATTCTGAAACATATTTGTAGCTAACATAGCTTAATATGAAAAGCCTGCAACTCTGTCTAACTGTTACTCTAGTCTATTGTATGGCCCCGAAAAATTTTGCTTAGTGAAGTAGGATTTCGTGGTGCCACGTGGGCTAACTATAATATTTTATGTGCTACTAACATGGTGGGCATCAATTATATTTTTTATATAAGTGTACAAGTCTTGTGGTAAGTAATTTGGGGTCCAAGGGAAGGCCTAAGTCTAAGCCAAATTGGAAAACTTCGTAATAGACTAAGATTTCAAATGAGTTCGCACAAGTCCCCACTTTGAATGAGAATATCAATATATATAAGGTTTTTTCTGTTAAAAAACCTATCATATGAAAGATCTTCGAGTCTTGTTTCCAACTCTTCAAACCGTTCGTCATTTGGACATTCATACACAAAGTTATGATCAATTTACCAAAGGCTGGGTTTGCGACCAATTTGCGATCGTGAAATGACCATGCAGACCGCATATGAGCCACCTAGTGAAGCAGTGTCGGGCAAAATATTATGATGTCGCATGTTGATTATGCTATCAATTATTCTATAGCATTTCGATTATGCTGCTAGAATGCAGCCCACATTTCGATTATGCTATAGCATAATTGAACCACATTTTTTACATCGGGGGTCATTTTTGGAAATTTTTATATCCGAACCCACTTTGATAAATAAGCTTTGGGGCTTCATTTGGGAATATTTTTACACCAAATTCAGAGTGAGGTAAGAGAGGATTCTTGAGAGAGAAAGTCTCATCTGTATCAATTTGATTTTTCAAAGTCATCCAGGCCTGGAAATTTCGAGTAATTATCTTCATCTTCGTTCTTGAAGGTAAAATCCCCAACTATTTTTCATTGGTTTTTAGATTTAAACAAAAAGGGGGTTCTCATGAATAGATTCTTAAAAATAAGTTCAACCATGCATGCATGTTCTTAAATACCTAAAATGTAGTTAGAGGAATTGGGTAGGAGTAAAGATCTACAAAAAGGAGGGGTTGATAGCCTAAGTGAGTTCGGGTTGTATTTGTAACAATTCTAAGATATGTGTATTAACTTGTGAACTAGATTGACGGTACTAGGCAGTTTGGTGAATTGAAAGTAGGAGTTAAAAAGGAAATTCGACTCCAAGTATGGATGGCTAACTTTAACCTTTGTAAAGTCACCATGTTTGGTGTACGAGTAATTGGTATGTGTTACTTATGTGGACTATTTGTAGATTTTTGTTGTTTCACGGGTGTTAAGGCAAGATGGCCTATTTCATGAATTCTTGTGATTTATATGTCTTTACCATTGTTGATTATACGTTCCGATGTGACGGTGTGAATAAATGTCAACAAACTAAGTGTGTGAGTGAAGGTGTTTATGTGGCAATCGTTGTGTAATAAATGATGGAAACAAGCTATAATTAGCGTAATGGAAACAACTGTGGTAATATCGTGTGTAACTTGTCGTGGGCAATTATCGTTGTGACGTAAATTGTATGTGAGCTATTGTATATGCTGCAAATGGTCTTGATGGTTATGAAAATTCTTTGTGAGTTGTAGCTGTGGTTGTTGATGTGTGAATTTCGATTTGTTCGGTGGGATCGGGTTGCGCACCGCAACATGAAGTAATAAAGTGTGGGTTGTGGTGATAAGGGTGGCCAAGATAATAAGGGTGGAAAAGTTACCATAGTCACTATTGAAATGAAAATATATGAAACTCTTGAATATGGAAATGATGTTGGAAGGGGAAAAGGAGAGATTGTGAAACTTGTTTTGCCTTGGTTGTTCCTTTCGCGTGCATTGATTGTTGATTCTATTACTGTTGTTGTTTGTGTATTGATTGATTTTACTTGGGGTAAAGTTTTTTCATCCATACCAGTACAATTCAAATGTACTGACTTCACTTTTTACCGGGGGTGCTACGTTCTTGTTATGATTGTAGGTGGTTTTATAGCAGGCACTCCAGTCCACCGATAGTAGCACCTCCTCCACTTTCCGTCAGCTGTATTGGTGAGCCCTTTTTCTATCTGGGCCCTGCGTGGCTCATGCCGCTTTTCTTCCCGGATTCGTATTTTGGTATTTGTGTAAGGTATAGCCGGAGCCTTGTTGCCGGCATTTCCATATTATTCTCGAGTTGTATTTAGAGGCTCCGTAGACAGGTTGTGAGTAGTGTCGAGTATTGGAATTTAAAATAGAAATATTGATGTATAAAACTTGTAATACCTTTGAAATGGTGAATAAAGTTGCTAATGAAAATGAAATGGAAATCGTTAATGATATGTTTATAGAATTTGATTGATGGAGTCCATTTCCTATCTATTCATGAATTAGTTTGGGTAAAATGAGACCTAATAGGCTTGCTCGGTCGGGTTTACTCGGTTGAGAGCCGTTCGCGCTCCTCGTATTTTGGTGCGTGACATCTATGAAGCTTCTAATGATGTATTGAAAACACTAACTGTCTAAAAATACTGAAGACTGTAAGGTAATAATAATGCACCGGAAGAATAGGGATCACCAAATAGCTGGTACCAGAATCCTAGCACTCCGAATCACCAACCTGTAGATCATTACCTGCATCGTGAGATGTAGGCCCCAGGAAAAAGGGATGTCAGTACATTTGAATTGCATTGGAATGTAAAGCAATTTAAAGAAAGAATTATAAATGCTGAAACTGAAACTAAGCTGATAACTGAGGATTGATAATCGATAGCTGAAATGATAACTATTGAAACTAAAAGTTAAATGATAATTGATAACTGATAACTAATAACTGATAACTGAACTGATAATTGATAATTGAACTCTAATTGATAATCGTAAGCATATGAATACTCCCTCTTCTGAATGATGAACAACTTGTTTATCTGAATAAGCTACAGCCTCGGGCCCAATATATATGTGCACAAGCTACGGCCTCATGCCCAAGTATACGTATACATAACTATGGCCTGAGGTTCAAAAATGCATAAAGCATAAACTACGGCCTCAGGCCCAAACATGCATAAAGCATAAAATACGGCCTCAGGCCCAAACATGCACAAAGCAAAAACTACGGCCTCATGCCCAAATATGCATAAAGCATATAAACTATGGTCTCAGGCCCAAATAAATGTGTTCAACATTCAGGAACTGAGAATCAAACTGTAATACGTGATAGTGAAATAGTGAATTACATGATACTGGAATGCTGGATCACACTGAATTACACAATACTGGAATACTGAATAGGACTAGCCTGAGACATGTATTCTTGAACTGATTATGAACACTGAAACTTTAATTGTTTATGGCATATTGAGTAATCTATACTAAGACTCGGGGACATCAAACCCAAGTCTATATTGAATACGCACCGAGCTCACAACATTTAGAATGAACGTGGTGAACTAGTTATGAAGCTAGAGAATAGAAGTTCTACAACTATTCAAGGAACTAGGCTTAACTATATTTCTAAGGAAATTGGTAACGTCGTTAAAGAAACGTAGTGTAGGGAGAATCATTAAAATTTCCAAACATAGAGAGTTAGCATCACATACCTTAACTTCCTGCTCTTGAGTGCAATACAACATTCGCCAACCCTTTCAACTTTAATCTATATCAATACAAGTCAAAGGGATTCCATATTAGTAATAATACTCATGTTTTGGTTAATTAGGCATCTTCTCAAATACTTGGTGGCATAAAGCATCATAGTCCTTATTAATGGTGTCTCTACACCCAAAAAGACATTCTCTTGTTCCTAGTTAAATTCTAAAGTCTCAAACGATTATAATCAACATTATTCTTAATCGCCCATAAGGTAAACAACACCTTTAACAAATAATCAACAATCAACACCCCAACCCTATAATCGTTCATGCTTTTCTATCAAACTCACCAGCTCATATCTCTTGAACTGGGATTTATAATTATTAAACCAATGCTAGAATTAATTAGACGATGAAAACAGTACCTTTTTGATGTTCAATCTTCTTAAATTCGAGTTCTAGGGTTTCGTCTCTCAACAATAGTGTCCCAATCGAATATCTAATGATATGGAGGGTTTACCCATGTTAATAAGATGTTGGGAAATTGAAATTAACTTAGAATCACCATTATAACTTACCTTGGGTGGTGGAGGGACCCTTAAGGAGTTATGTTTTTGAGAGTTTTCTGTTCTAGAGCAAGTTTTAATGTTTCTGGGGTGTGGGCGACGTAATATGGCTAAAACAATGACTCCCCTAGTTTGAAACTGCGTCCCAATAGGCACGACCACGGTAAATTGCTGGGACACTACCTCGGGACCGCGGTCATGGTAAAACGCGGCCAAACGCGGTGGTTACGCACCATTCTGTAAAACTGTCATAACATTTTGCGCAGAGTTTTGTTTGAGCTCCACAATATATCGTTGGAAAGCTATTTCAAAGGACTAGACCTTTAATGCTTGAGGTTCCCTAAATTCCTTACACAGTTTCACTAAACTCTACTGGAAGACAGACCTTCTGCAAACTTAGTCAATTTTTTCAAATCTTATGCACCTCACTTTCCATCTTGATTTTGAAACATCTATTTTCAGCCATAATCATCCCGATTGGACTTCACTAATTAAAAATATATCCTTAATATTCATTTAAATCATTCATATCTAATCCAAATTTTAGGTGGTGTTACACCAAAATCCTAGAAGAACGTGATTTACTAGAACAATATGTTTTTGAAAAACATTTATCCTATGATGCTTGTAAAACTTTTGCAAGCTTAGGTAATCAAAGTGTTCTATGTGACACTAACTATGAATATCATGTACGTCATGTTCCTTAATCTTTTATATATATATTTCTTGTTTTCTAAAAAAAAGATGGTATATATGCACTTAAAATCATTATAGGAAAAAATTGGGTATCAACAGCTGCCCCTCTTTACCCGGGAAGGATGAAAGAGTTCTCGGGTAAAGAAATGATGGCCAATTTTGACCGAATGGGATATTTTTTAGAAAACATAGAGTTCGAACTCTGATATTTGTGCTGCCTATATATCCCTGGTTTTACAGGAATCAAGCCATGTGTAGTTCCGAACCCACCGGTGAATGAAGCCGATGGGGTTGCTATAGGAATGGCAACTAGTTTCAGTAAAGGTTCTTTTGTTAAAGGTGATGTCGGATAGAGTTGTGATTATGGGTCTGGAGTGTAACGGAAGGATTATAGGGAAGATATTCGGACATTCCAGAGTAAGGTGGGTAATTGATGGGGAATCGGTTGTAATGGCAAAGTGAAATGTTATGAGTGGAAACCGGAGCAACAATTGCTCATGTTTGAAGATTGGTTACCTCCTGACTTACATTCAAAACTCAAAATACGAGGCATTCAAGTATATAGATTATTGCGAAAATTTAAACGTGATGCAAATTCTCTTTGTACTATGAAAGGTTGTCTTTGGACGGTGCGGATGACGTCTTTAGACCATGATGTCATGGGCAATGAATTGTGAGATAAGAGATTCGCATGCAATGAAATGATTTTCTTGGGCCATGAGAATGGTTCCTCCAAACCATGACGCCTTTGAATAATGCTATGCAAACTTGAGAGATCCTCAGGCTATGGCATGGTGTCTACCAGCTACGAGGATGATGCTTTTAGACTATGACGCCTTTGGACAGGTTGGCAATATTTCAGCCTATGAGATGCAAAAATATTATTCTAAAGTCAAAAAGACAAGGCTTAGTATTGTGAGGTTGAGGCAGAGCGTAGCCCGAACGAGGAGCAAATAGATAGTGCCAGAATAGAGAGACATCTACGCAAGGAGGGACAATGCTTAGTCCCATGAGAAGGCAGTGCTCAGCCTTATGCAAAACTAGAAACAGAGCATAATCTTATGCAGATATGGAGGCAAGGCTTAGCCTGACGCAACATTGGAGAAATGGCTTTGTCTCATGCAGGATGCGAGACAGGGCTTAGTCCCAAGCAGATTTAGAGGCAGGGCTTAGCCTCAAACACGATTGGAGATAGGGCTTAGTCTTATGGAGATGGAAGACAGAGCGTAGCCTTATGTAGATATGGAGGCATCACTTAGCCTCGTGGAGGTGGAGACAAAGCTTAGTATTATACAGGAAGTGGGACAGGGCTTAGTCACATTCAGATATGGAGGAAGGGCTTAGCCTCATGCACGATTGGAGACATGGCTTAGTCTCATGCAGATGGAAGGCAGAGCTTAGCATTATGCAGATATGGAGGCAGGGCTTAGCCTCATGCAGGTAGAGACAGAGCTTAGTCTCATACAAGGTTCGAGATAGGGATTAGTCCCATGAAAGTGGAAGGTAGAGCTTAGCCTTATGTAGATATGCAGGCAAGGCTTAGCCTCATACAAGATACGGGAACGGGACAAGGCTTAGTCCGATGCAAATGGAAGGAAAAACATAGCCTTATGCAGATATAGAGGTAGGGCTTAGCTTTATACAGGATGTGGGACAGGGCTTAGTCCCATGCAGATATAGAGGTAGGGCTTGGTCATATGCACGATTAAAGACAGACTTAGTCTTATGTAGATGGAAGGTATAGCTTAGCCTTATGCAGATATGGAAGCAGGGCTTAACCTCCTGCAGGTGGAGACAAAGCTTAGTCTTATGCAGGATGCGGGACAGGGCTTAGTCACATGCAGATATGGAGGCATGGTTTAGCCTAATGCACGATTGGAGATAGGGCTTAGCCTCATGCACGATTTGAGACAGAGCTTAGTCTCATGTAGATATGGAGGCAAGGCTTAGCCTTGTGCATGTGGAGACAAAGCTTAGTCTCATGCAAGGTTCGGGATAGGGCTTAGTCCCATTCAAATGGAAGGCAGAGCTTAGCCTTATGCAGATATGAAGGTAGGGCTTAGCCTCATGCAGGATGCGGGACAAGGCTCAGTCCCATGCAAATGGAAGGCAGACCTTAGCCTTATGCAGATATAGAGGCAGGGCTTAGCCTTATGCACGATTGGAGACATGGCTTAGTCTCATGCAGATGGAAGGCAGAGCTTAGCCTTATGTAGATGTGGAGGTAGGGTTTAGCCTCATGCAGGTGGAGACAGAGCTTAGTCTCATGCAAGGTTCGGGATAGGGCTTAGTCCCAATGCAAATGAAAGGAAGAGCTTAGCCTTATGCAGATATAGAGGCAGGGCTTAGCCTCGTGCAAGGTGCAGGACAGAGCTTAGTCCCATGCAAATGGAAGACATGGCTTAGACTTATGTAAATATGGAGGCAGGGCATAGCCTCATGCAAGTGGAGACAGAGCTTAGCATCATGCAAGGTTCGGGACATGTCTTAGTCCCATACAAATGGAAGGTAGAGATTAGCCTTATGCAGATATGGAGGTAGGGCTTAGCATCATGCAAGGTGCGGGGAAGGGCTTAGTCCCATGAAAATGGAAGGCATGCCTTAGCCTTATGCAAATATGGAGGCAGGGCTTAGCCTCATGGAGGTGGAGACAGAGCTTAGTCTGATGCAGTGTTCAGGACAGGGCTTAGTCCCATGCAAATGGATGTTAGAGCTTATTCTATGAAGATTTAGAGGCATGGCTTAGCCTCATGCAATGTGCGGGACAGGGCTTAGTCCCATGCAAAGAACAAATAGCGAATAAGAGTAGAATGTCTCTTCGACGAAGATATGTTCGGTGTCTGGCGGCCCGATTGATAGTGATTTCGCTGCATGTATATATATTTGCGTGTGCTACTGCTACGTCAGATGTTCTTGCGCTCAAAGAAAAATGTAAGTTTTTTAAGGGGAGGTTGATTCGTGCCTTCTTCTTTAGTCCTATAACCGGATACGAACTTAGTAGAACCCTCTAACCACCTCAAATAACATCAAAAACACAGATTACACTCGGACTCAACTCTAATGAACCTCTAAATTTTAAAATTCTATAAACAACGCCGAAACCTATCAAACCACGTCCGATTGACCTAAAATTTTGCAAAAAAGGTCATAAATGACATCATGAACCTACTCCAATTTGCGAAAATAAAATCCGACCCCGATATCAAAATTTCCACTGCCAGACAAATTCGCCAAAATTTGAACTTTCAACAATTCAAGCCTAATTCTACTACGGACCGCCAAATCACATTCTGGTCGCGCTCCTAAAGTACAAAATCACCTAACAGAGCTAACAGGATCATCAAATTTCAAATCCGAGGTCATTACACATTAGTAGACATCCGATCGACTTTTCCAACTTAAACTTCAAATTAAGAGACTAAGTGTCTCAACTCATTCCGAAATCACTCTGGGCCCAAACTAACTAACCAGGTAAGTCATAATAAAGCTATAGAACACAAAAGATGCAGAAAATAGGGGAACAATGCTATAACTCTCAAAACAGACGGTCGCGTTGTTACACTGAATGTTCCAAATCTATCCACAAGTAGTACAATATAATTAATATAGGCTAAAGGGATCAATTCCATAAGAAAACTACTAAATTGGAGAAAAATCCAAAATTGGCTTAAACTCGGCCACCGGGCTCACGCGTCAAAATCCGACAAAAGTCACAAAATGCGTAAGCTCATTCATTCACGAGTCTAACCATTTCAAATTTATCAAATCCGACACCCAAAATTCACTCTCAAAATCCCTAGCCCTAAACCCCCAAATTTCACCTCAAAAACTCACCAACTAGGTGTAAAATCAGTGGGGAAACATCATTACTAAAGATAAATGGTTACAAGGAGCTTACCTCAGTAATCACTTCGAAATCCCTTGCAAAATCCTCCAAAATCTGAGCTCAAGGTGATGAAAATGATGAAAAATCTCGATGTCCCGTATTTATATATTTTGCCCAGTCCTTTCGCACTTGTGGCCTCTCATTCGCACCCACGGAACTGCTTCTGTGGTTACTCCTCCAACTACCTGGTGGTGAAGTTGTAGGTTGGCTCATCTGCTAAGCTTGACCTCCCACTAGGCGAGGACACTGCCTCTTTATTTGACCAAACCCTCCATACTCGTAGCAACTCCACGGTGTTGGCGGTGGGGACTGAAGGGAGCCCTGAGCATTGGGATAACTGGTGGAAGGACCTGGCATGGATGAGCCTTTAACAGATAGAACACAGGAAGAACTCTGAGTTGGAAGGGCATTGAGAGATGAGTGACCCTGCAGACAACTGTGAGAACCATGGCCCGATGATGCAAGACGATGAACTAGACGAGCCTTCTAAGCATGGCTAGAGGGACGACCCTTGCCCTAGTGGAACTGACCTACAGAAGGAACAACACAAAAACTACCTGATCCACGAGACCTCTTGACCTCCCTCTCAACCCGCTCCTGGCGGTGGACCGACTCTATCTCTCGAGCAATTTCAACAACCTCATAAAAGTAGCAGCAGACACCCATACTAGTCATATGCACCCGCAGCTAAAATGTGAGACCTTCAATTAACCTACTGATCCTCTCTGTATCAGTGGGAAGTAACCAAACTGCATGACGCCCAACTCACTAAATCTCATCTTGTACTGCATCACAGTCATATTATCCTGATGCAATTGCTCAAACTATCTGCGCAGCTCCTCTCTGCGAGAGTACGGCACATAATTCTCCAAGAAGAGGACAGAGAACACCTGCCATGCAAGTGGCGCTGCACCGACCGGCCTATGCCTCTCATAAGCCTCCCACCTAGTAAAGGCAGCTCCCGTGAACTGAAAAGTAGTGAACAAGACCCCACTAGTATCCAGAATACCTACTGTATGGAAGATCCTCTTAAATCTGTCCAAGAAACCCTACGCAACTTCCGACTCTAGCCCGATAAAAGATGAAGGCTGAAGTCTACCAAACCTCTCTAGTCTCCACTGCTCATCATCAGTCATAGTAGGAACCACATTACCTGAGCAGCTGCCACCGACTGGGCTGGTAGTGCCCCCGGTGTCCGGAGTCCCTGCATCACCTACTTTGGTATGCGGGCGGTGTAAGTCAGAGTAACTCCCCCAGCCTGAGAAGTGGCTGCTACGGCCGGAATAGAGATCGCCTGAGCAAAACTGGTGCATACGGTCAAAATCTAAGCAAAGGCCTCCCGAAGGCCTAGAATCACAATAGGCACAGCTGGTGCCTGAGCTGGTCCTATTGGCACATCCACAACTCTGACCTGATCTTCTAATGGGGCAACAGGTGGATCTACAGATACTGCCCTAGCTGATGTGCGAGCTGCACCTTTGCCCTTACCACGGCCTCTACCGCGACCTTGGCCTCTCGCGAACCTCACCGGTGGTACTGGTGGTTTTTCATCGTTCCCAGTAGCATGTGTCCTCACCATCTGCGATAATAGAATAACAAAAGTTTATTTACTAGAATCAGCAGATTGGCACGACAAGAATTCAAAAATGTGAAGTTTCCTAAGGGTTTAGCATCCTCTCAAAGATAAGTACAGACGTCTCCATACAGATCCGCAGGACTCTACTAAACCTGCTCATGACTCGTGAGACCAATGTAACCTAGGCTCTGATACAAACTTGTCACGATCCAAAAATCCTAACCCATCGAGAGTGTGCCTATCGAGGTACTAGGAAAGTCGGCATTTCATAAACACTTTCAATATTTAGCAAAAATGAATTAGGACATTGAAAATAACCATAGTTCTACATGAAAATAGGGTAAAATCAAAACATAAGTGCAAAAAATAGCCCGACATCAGGGTGTCACTATGTCATGAGTGTCTAAACAACCAGTCTAGAAACATTGTCTGCAAGAGTCTGTGGCAAAAAACCAATACATAAAGAAAATATAACAAGCAAGGAGAGACAAGGTCTGCGAACGCCGGTAGCTACCTCATGAATCTCCGATACTCAACCACATACGAGATCAACGTCCACCGTGTCCGAAAACACATGTATCTACACATGAAGTGTATGATGTAGCGTGAGTACAACCAACTTAGTATGTAACAATAATAAATAAGGAAATGAAGATAGTGGCGAGCTTCACAATTATAGTTATTTTTCAGTAATTTTAGCAAGGAGTAGACATGCTTTCAAATTCGACAATTTAAGTCTAATCAGTTTTATACAGTTTCAAGTTTTGGTAAAAAACCGGATAAAAAACCTTCCAAAAATTTTCAAAACACTGATAGATAGAAACTAAGTGCAACAACAAATGAAAAAAGTACAACCTCTCAGGGCAATAGTCACTCAACTCTTCTCAACAACTTATTCACTCGGGTCTCAACCCTCAGCACTCACACTCAATAGGTACTTGCGCTCACTGTGGGTGTACAGAATCTAATGGGGCTCCTTCAGCCCAAGCGCTATGTCATTGCGGCGTGCATCTCGAATCATAATATATATACAGCCATAAGGATCGTTGCAGCATGCAACCCGATCCATATATATATACAGCCCTAAGGCTCGTTGCGGTGTGCAAACCGATCCATATAGATACAACCTCAAGGCTCGTTCCGGCGTGCAACCCGATCCATATATATACACATAGCTTACAGATAAACACTCAGGGCCTATCTTAGTCCCCAAGCTCCCCATTCTCTCGGGCTCTCAGAAATCATATAAATCAGCCCAAACAGAAATAATAACATGTATTAAAAAGTAACAAGAAGAGATGGAGGTATGACACACAAGAAAATTCATGACTGATTACAAGACAGAAAATAGAAGTTAATTCAATAACTACACAATCTCTGCGGGTCCTAACATGGACATCATATAGCCTAAGCATGATTTATAATATGGATTTCAGTCATATTTCTATAACACTGAGAGAAACATATAGCTAATAACAAGTTATTCAACTTAAAGTTTCAACGGGACGGACCAAGTCACAATTCCCACGGTGCACGCCCACACACTCGTCACCTCAAAAATAATCACATAGCAAAACATCCGGGGTTTCATACCCTCAGGAACAGATTTAAAAATGTTACTTACCTCATCCGAGCAAAATGCTACTCCAAAATGACTTTGCCCCGCGAGTTGGTCTCCGAATGTCCAAAATATATCCACAAGTAGTACAATACAATTAATATAGGCTAAAGGGATCAATTCCACAAGAAAATCGCTAAACTAGAGCAAACATCTGAAATCGGCTTAAACCTGACCCTCGAGCACACGTCTCGAAATCCAAAACAGTCACAAAACCCAAAAGCCCATTCACTCACGAGTCTAACCATACTAAATTTATCAAAATTTGACAGCATTTGGTAATCCAAATCCCCAAAATTCACTGTCCAAATCCTTATCCCTAAACCCCAAAATTTCACCTCATAAACTCACCAACTAGGTGTAAAATTAGTGGGGAAACAACATTATTGAAGATAAATGGGCAGAAAGATCTTACCTTAGTTATCAATTCGAAATCCCTCGCAAAATCCTCCAAAATCCTATCTTATGGTGATGAAAATGGTGAATAATCTTGAAGTGTCGTATTGCACTTGCGGCCTCTCATCCACACCTGCGTAACCTATTTTGAGGTTACTCCTTCGCTATTGCGGAAACCACTTAAGCCATTGGGCTCGCACGTGCGCTCTAGGTATCGCACCTGGGGAGTCGCTTGTGCAGCCTTTTGTCCGCTTCTGCGGAAATGCCCAAACTTTTCCTCTTCGCATCTGCGGGCCATTCTCGTATCTGCGGGCCATTCTTGCATATATGGGCTCGCAGATGTACATCCTTTCTCGCACCTGTGCCCCCTTCCCTTCTTGGCCTTGCTCACTTCTGCGGCCTTCCTTTTCACTTTTTTCTTGCACCTGCGATGAAACTTCCGCATGTGCGATTCCACCAGCAGAGTCCAAACTTTAGCAGTTTTCCAACTTCAAAACTTGATCTGTTAACCACCCAAAATCAACCTGAGATCCTCGACCCAAACAAAATATACCAACAAGCCCAAAATATCATAAGACCTTTGTCGAATCTTCAAATCACATCAAACAACATAAAAACAAGAATTACATACGGATTCAAGCCTAATGAAAATTGAAATTTTCAAATTCTACAAATGACGTAAAAATATATCAAATCTCGTTTGATTGACCTTAAATTTTCCACATAAGTAATAAATGACACCTCGGACCTAATCTAACTTCCGAAAATCCAATCCGACCCTGATATCAAAAAGTCTACTCCTAGTCAACAATAACAACAACAACAACCCAGTATAATCCTAGTCAAATTTTCCAAAATTCTAATTTTCGACATTTCAAGTATAATTTTACTACGGGCCTCTAAAACACAATATGGATACGGTCCTAAGTCCAAAATAACCTAACGGAGCTAACGGAACCATAAAAATTCAAATTCGAGGTCGTTTACACATAAGTCAATATCCGATCAAATTTTCAAACTTAAGCTTTCCAATAAGAGACTAAATATCTCAATTCATTCTGAAATCACTCCGGACCCAAACCAACTAACTCGATACGCCATAATACAGGTGTAAAACACAAAAGAAGCAGAAAAATAGGGGAACGGAGCTACAACTCACGAAACGACCAGCCGTGTCGTTACACCATCAACCCCCCCCCCCCCCCCCCCC
>MU764561.1:7299-18828 GCA_026770625.1 Nicotiana glauca | reverse complement strand
ATATATATATATATATATATATATATATATATATATATATATATATACGAGTTGCGCATGGGGAGAGACAAGGTGGGAACATTATTATGTACGTGTGGTGAGACAAGGCGGGCATTTACTTTACAATTGCACAGGTAGCAGGACAAGATGGGCAATGTCACGGATTGATTTGTCATGAAAAGTGTTGGTCTCGGGGCATTCTAGTTGTTGATATTTATATAGCGTTGTACTTACCTGTGTGAGCTTTATCTTGTGAATGTTATGGGAAAATATTTTATGTGTTGTTCGTTCTTTTCCTTATTCTTATTTTGACTATGTGAGGAAAGTTACACAAGCATACACATAGTTAAGCACCCTTAACGGATAAGTGGGCTTCTTGATATTGTTTAGTATAGATGCCCTCCCTTGTTACTTGCCTTACATGTGAAAATAACTCTATTGGCACGTGAGTCGTCAGTGTTGTTAGGTGGTGTTATGATGGCATAGGATGCCAAGTGTTAGGGTTCAGTTATTGAAACCTGTAAGTTGTGAGTTGTCTGAGGTTCGGTACCTCATGGAGATTGTTGACTAAAACTTGATATAAAAGTAGTTGTAGTTGCAGAGTTATTACTTGACCTTATTGTATTTGTGATTTCCAGATTTAGGTTGTGTTTCCATTAACTTTTCTGTGTCATTTTATGGTATTACACAGACACTTGTTGTTCCTTTCTTATTGCAAGTAGTGTATTGTTAGCCTTATTGAGTAGTCTTTACGTAGATGTATTCTATTCTGTTATTCCTATACTTCTACTTGTTCTGTTTATTAGACTAGTGGGTGTCTTAACCGTTCCTCATCACTACTCCACCGAGGTTAGTCTTGATACTTATGGGCGCCACTGTGGTGTGTTTATACTACACTACTGGACGTTTTTTTGCACTAATCTAGGTATTGATCGTTAGTAGCTTAGCAGATTCTTGCCGAGGAGACTCAAGGTCACCCTATTACTGTGTTCGCAGGCTTTGGAGTCACCTTCCTATTTTGTATTCACACTGTTGTACTAATTTTCAAACAAATTGTATTTAGAAGTTGTAACAAACTCTATAGAGCTTATGACTTGTACTATCTGTTTTAGGAAATTGTAATTTTGTAAAGATTTCTATATCAAGACTGTTAGATTTTTTTTCTTATTGTTGTTATTCAGAAATGTTAGGCTTAACTAGTCCCTAAGAGTAGGTGCCATCACGATACCAAACAGAGGGAAAATTGGCTCGTGACATTTGAAGAACTTCAAAGAGCAATTACGATAGTATAAATCGTGCAAAATAGCCAAAGTAAATATAAGATTTATCACCTAATAGCTACCGAGTTGCTGCACCTTAGATCTACAAATATACACAAAATAGAAAAATATTAAGAAATGTATGACCAAATAATATATTTGAACCTTATAAATAAAGGTAATGTAATTACAAATTATATGTAACTCGTTTTAGTTGTAATTCTTTGGAGGGAGAAGCAATGGACTATTACACTTTGAACAATGATAATTTATTGATTAGTTCCAGTTTTTTAATTCTATTAAGTCTTACTATTAAATTTATTGCAATTCAAATTTTACTATCTTTTACAAAATTATGTAATACTTGAATTGATATGTTCGTTCAACTCACAAGTATAGAGGCTAGTCTAAATTATTATAAAAGCATGAATACAATATCGATTTATAAAAATAATCTTATAATATTATAGATAAATTTATTCTATAAAAAGAGCGTTAGAACACAAAGTAAAAAAGGTTAGTATATTATTAAGAATCAAAATGCTATACAAGTATCTAAGGAAGCACAATTAAAGCTAAATCCCATTCAAGAACAAGCTTTCAAGACTATATTATAAAGAGTCCACTCTGGTATAACGAAATATGTGGATGCCTCCATGGAATCGAAATAATATTTCTATGTCATGCCTTACTTGATAATATCATATCAAAAGGCATGATATTGTTAGCAATAATAGCAAGTAGTATACCAATAATGATTTTATTGTGAGGCCACCCACTTTAGATTTGATATACCTCTTCAAACAACTTCAATAACCATCACAAATATATCAATGTAGAGCAATGGTGCTAAATTTATAAGGAAAAAAAATTAATAATATGGATGATGCACTTATGGCTAAATATCAAATGATCGAAATAATTATCTGGAGTTATAGAGGCATATTGGATATTAATAAACCATTTTGGTGGAAAATTAATAGTTTGGAAGGTGGTTTCTGTCAAGTACTACCCGTAGTTAAAAAATCGACAAAAATAGACACTGTAAAAGCTAGCTTGCCAAAGTTATACTTCTGGCCTCAAATAAAATGATTCAACTATAAAAGATGATTTGGTTTTTCCCGAAGACTTTGTTATGAATCTCAATGGTAATGGTAGTGCATTTATAACGACCCGACCGGTCGTTTCTAGAGTTATAGCCCGGTTCCCCTATTTTCTGCTTCTTTTATGTTCTACAGTTGTATTGTGACTTACCGGGTTAGTTAGTTCAGGTCCGGAGTGATTTCGGAGTGAACTGAGAAACTTAGTCTTAAATTTGGAAGCTTAAGCTTGAAAAGTTGACCGGATATTAACTTATGTGTAAATGACCCCGCATTTGAATTTTGATGGTGCCGTAAGCTCCGTTAGGTGATTTTCAACTTAGTGGCGTGTACGGAATGTGATTTAGAGGTCCGTAGTAGAATTAGGCTTGAATTAGCGAAAATTAAAATTTTGGCAAATTTCACCGGCACTGAAAAATTTGATATCAGGGTCGGATCTGATTTCGGGGAATTAAGGTAGGTTCGTCATGTCATTTATAACTTGTGCACAAAATTTGAGGTCAATCGAACGTGGTTTCATAGGTTTCGACATCGTTTGTGGAATTTTGAAGTTTAGAAGTTCACTACGCTTGAATCCGGGTGAATCTGTGTTTTTATGTTGTTTGGGTTGATTTGAGGGTTCAAATAAGTTTGCATTGGGTTGTATGACTTGTTGGTATGATATGTTGAGGTTCCGGGGGCCTCGGGTTAATTTAAGATGGTTAAACGGACTTGATTTGAATTGGAAAAGCAATTGAAGTTTTGCTGTAGGTTGTGTAACTGCACCTGTAGTGTGGGCATCGCAGCTAGGAGGGAGTAATTCCGCAAAATCGAGACCTAGGTTGCAGATGCGCATTCGCAGGTGAGGAACCTTTAGCGCAGGTGCGAGCCCTGGGGGTTCACGTGACTTCCGTAGAAGCGGCATATTCACCGCAAATGCGGTACCACAAAAGTGGAGTATTAGCCGCAGGTGCGAAATGCCTGGGAAGAACATATAAATACGGGACTTCGAGATTTTTCACCATTTTCACATTTTGAACTCGAATTTTTGAGGATTTTGAAGAGGGATTTGAAGTTATTACTGAGGTCAGCTCCTTGTGTCTATTATATTCGATAATGGTATTTCCCCCACTGATTTCGCACCTACTTGGTGAGTTTTTGAAGTGAAATTTGGGAGTTTAGGGATTGTGAAAAGGAGAGAGAATTTTGGGGATTTGGATGACCAAGTGGTGTCGGATTTTGATAAATTTTGTATGATAAGACTCGTGAGTGAATGGGATTTCGCATGTTGTAACATTTGTCGGACTTAGAGATGTGGGCCCGGGGGCAGGGTTGAGCCAATTTCAGATTTTTGGGTCTTATTTGGTAGTTTTCTTGTGGAATTGATCCCTTTAGCCTATATTAATTGTATTGTACTGCTTGTGGCTAGATTCCGTACATTTGGAGGCCGACCCGCAAGGCAAGGGTATTTTGTATTAGAGTTTCGCTCGGATTGAGGTAAGTATCAGTTATAAATCGGGTCCTGAGGGTACGAAACTCCGAATTTTATGTTGTATAGTTATTTTAGAGGTGACGCACATGCAATGCGACAGGCATGTGGGCGTGTACCGAAGGGATTGTGACTTGGTTTGTCCAGTGAGACCGTAATATTGAATAGCTTACTGTTAAGTACGTATTTTCTCTGTTTTATGGAGATTTGGCTAAAATTCATGTTAGAAATCATGCTTAGGCCACATGATATAACTGTCGGACCCGTTGGGGTCGTGTAATTGTTGAATTAGCTGTTATTTGTTATCTTGTACTAAGTCATGATTTTACTTGCATACCATACATCCATATCTTCGTATTCCTTGTTGATACATGTTATTATCTCTATTTGGGCTAAATTATATATTTTTTGAGAGACCGGGAGACTAGAGAGGTTAATGATTGAGTGAGAAATAAGGCCTAGTGGTGAGATATTGATACCATAGCACGTGAGTTGTCCGTGCAACATGTGAGTTGTCCATGTGGATCTTGATTTTACATTATAGCACATGTGTTGTCCCTGCAACACGTGAGTTATCCGTGAGAATTATAGAGCTTGGGTTGTAGGAGCCCATCCGGAGTCTGCACACCCCTAGTGAGTGCAGGTACCTATTGTGTGTGAGAACTGAGGGCTGAGAGCGGAGTATTTGAGCTATTGAGATGAGTTTAGCGACTATTGCCCTGAGAGGTTGCACTTTATAACAACCCGATTGGTTGTTTTGATATTTTGCACCATGCTCGCCAGTTCTCGGGCATGACTTGTCATATGTGATGGATTATGACTTATGTAAATCGTTGGTTTTGGTTTTTAGAGTAATCAGAATGAATTTTGAATAACAGTTCTAAGTTTGAAGATTGAAATTTCAAAAGTTTGACCAAGATTTGACTTGTTGGTATATGATATCGGATCGGCATTTTTATGATTTGGTTAGCTTCGTTAGCTGACTTGGGACTTAGGAGCGTTATCGGAATGCATTTTCGAAGTCCGTGGAAGGACTAGGCTTGAATTGGCGAAAATGAGATTTTTGTCGTTTTCCGATTGATAGGTGAGATTTTGATATAGGTGTCGGAATGTAATTCCGAGGGCTGAAGTAGATCCGTTGTGTCATATGTGACGTGTGTGCAAAATTTCAAGTCATTCGGACGAGGTTTGATAGAGTTTTTGATCCAAAGCGAAATTTGTAAGTTCTTGGAATTCTTAGGCTTGAATCCGATGCGATTTTGGTGTTTTGATGTTTTTTTGAGTGTTCCGAAGATTGGAACAAGTTCAAATGAGGTTATGGGATATGTTGGCATGTTTGGTTGTGGTCCCGATGGGTTCAGGCGCGTTTTCAGATTGATTCCGGGCTATTTTTCCTCATGTTTCACTACTGTGTTCTGCTGATATCGGGTGCCTCAGCACTTCATCGTGTTCGCGAGGGACATGTCGCCAACGCGTAGTGTATTCTCATGGAAACAGCATATTGCTCTTTGCGATCACGAAGTGTGTCCCGCGTTCGCATAGTGTTAGGGGAGGACTTCTTCGCGTTCGCATATGGCATATCGCGTTCGCATAGAGTCGGTCTAGGAGCTGGGCTAGAGGACCTTTCTTCATCGCATTTGCGAGTCTTGGGACACGTTCTCATAGCACTATATCCAGTGTGTATCGCGTTTGCGAGGACGGTGCCGCGAACGCACAGAGCATTTTTTGATGGCTGGTGTTTTTGTTAATCGCGAACGTGATGGTTATCCCGTGTTCGCGAAGAAGGTTTTTGATGCCTGGGCAGAATGTTTAAATAGCCATTGTCCACAATTTTGGGGCTAACTTTCATCATTTTTGGTCGATTTTGGAGCTTTTTGAGAGGTTTTGAATAGGGATTCAAGAGATGACACCCGGAGGTAAGATTTTTGAACTCAGCACTCGATCCTATGTTGATTCGTACTTGATTAATCATGAAATATGTGGAAATTAAAGCCTAAAATTGTGAAATTAGGGCTTGAATCTGGAGAGTGTAAATTAGGAATTTGAAGGGGCAATTGATGTCCGATTTTGATATTCTTGGTATGTATAGACTCGTGTGAGGACGAGGATTCTATTGATGTGACTTTTGCAGGATTCCAAGATGTGGGCCCAATGGGCTAGGTTTGATCAATTTCGGGATTTTTGATGTAAATTGGATATTTTGAGTGGGCTTTGTTCCCTTAGAATATTTTAATGATTATGTACTGATTGTGGATAGATTTCGAGGCATCCGTAGGTCGATTTGTGAGGGCAAAGGTATCGCGGGCTAGAGTTTGGAACGGATGGAGGTGAGTAATGATTGTAAATGATGTTCTGAGGGTATGAAAGCCCGGATTGCACATCGTTGTGCTATATTGAGGTGATGCACATTCTAGATGACGAGCGTGGGGTCGTGCACTATTGGGGATTGTGACTTAGTCCATCCTGAATGACTATTTTACGTGTATTTGATTGAAAACTATTTGCCATCATCACGTTTTGGGCCGAATGCCATATTTGGGCCGAATGCCAACTATAAAAAACCCTTCGGCTATTTTTATTGATATTTTCTCAATGTTTTGACTTTAAACTTGTACTCAGTCGTGCTATATTCTATTATTTTCAAAATCAACCATGTTTACTATGCTTTAACAATTTAAATGATATTTCAAATAATATTTTGGGCTGAGCATTATGTTTTAATTTACTGTTGCCCGAGTGGCTTGTGCAACTTTCATTGAGTAAGGCTGAGGGCCTGTTTTTTTAGGATACTTTTGGGCCGAGCTACACAAAGCAGCGGTGATATACTGATTATGATTAAGTGGCTGAGGGTCGGAGTTTTGTATGCGAGGAGGTGGCTTGTTGATATGAGGCCGAGGGCCTAGTGATGATGCTACGAGACTTGATATTGCGCTTGGGGGTAAGGAGCCCCTCCAGGAATCTGCACACCCCCAGTAAGTGCGGGTACACATGATGATGTGAGATATAGCCCGAGGGGCCGGTATTGTTCTGAGATATTGCCCGAGGGGTAGATTTGTTGACATTGTGCCCGAGGGGCGAACCTTTATGTGTTTATCTTTCTTATTGCCTGTCATTTACCAGTTTAATTGTGTATTTGTGCCCGAGGGGCGGATTTTCTATGCTTACCTATTCGAATTGCTTACATTCAATTGCTTAACTGTTGAAAATTCATTTTAAAAAATCTTAAACTGAGCTAAGATGCTTTAAGAGATTTCACAGTTTCATTTCTTTCTTACTGGTTTTGAACTACTCTATACAGCATGTTGATGTATTTTTCGTGATTTCCTATCACTTAGAATTTAGTTATGATTATTACTCACTGAGTTGGTGTACTCACTTTACTCCTTATACCTTGTGTGCAGATTCAGGTATTTCTGCACCCGGTAGCGGGTATTGGTTGATCAGAGGTAGAGTCTTTGGAGTTTAGCAAGGTAGCTGCCCGACGTCAGCATCACTACTTTTCTCCTTTTGATGTTATTAGACTGTATTTAGTAAATTTACTAAAATTCCGCTGTATATTAGACCTTTGTAGATACTCGTGACTTGTGACAACCTAATGTCAGGCTGTATTCATTTTTGCACTTGTTTTTATTTCGCTAAATCTGTACTTGTTGGGTATTTATCCTTATAAATGACTTAAATTGACTTATTAAATTGTTAAAACTGAATTCGGGAATTATATGTGCTGGCCTTGTCTTCACGAGATGCGCTATCACGATCTGGTCCGGTTTGGGGTCGTGACGGGTTTGTATCAGAGCTTAGGTGACATAGGTCTCACGAGTCATGAGCAGGTTTAGTAGAGTCTCGTGGATCGGTACAGAGACGTCTGTATTTATCCTCGAGATGCTGCAGAACCTTTAGGAAAAACATCACATTCTTGAATTCTTATCGTGCGTCCTTGATTCAGCTTGAAAAGTAACTCCTTGAATTCCTTCCATGCGTTCGTATGCACGCGTGAGCGCTTAGTATCAGATGTGCATCGATGGCTTGTAATTCCTTGATCTAGGGGTAAGATGTGATTTCTGCGTGTTGATGTTGGGCCAGTCTGGAGGACTCAAGGCCGAATGTTTGCCTATAGTTGAGCCCTAAGCTGTTGATTGCATGAGCGCGTGCTTTCGGACCTATATGTTATGTTGTGACCCTATTAAGGGGAGTAATGACCGGGTAGCTACGTGATGAGTATGTTATGACGACGAGGTGTATTCATATGATTTTGAAGTAATGAGAAGGGTCTGCTGGAGGATAGAAGAACTATTAGGTGCTTGATTTCGATCTTGATTTTTGGAATAGCCCCGAGCTATGGGCGTGTGAAGAATCTTTCCATTTTTCTTATTTGGGAGTGAAGTAAATTTAATGATGTGGTATGAGTTCAGACTAAGGAAGACTAAGTGACTTCCTAATGTGTATGATGGTGGAACGTATATAGAAATGTTAGTTGGAGGCAAAGCGGGTGGGCTATCTCATGCGGAGTGTTATGAGGTTGTGTGATCCTTATGTTGTCTGTTAGAAGATCTCATTTACAAGTGAAGCATATGTGTTGAAATATTATGCTTGGGTCGCTTAAGAGAGTGGGCTTGACTCTTGCGAGGGTGAATGCAAGATTTGCAGAAGATTTAAAGTACCAGATGGTCTGTGTTTCACGAGCTTACGAAGGATTGATTTTAATCTCACTATGGTATTATGGAAGTAATAGAGTATACACATTGTGAGTTATTGTGTGATTTGATTTATGTCTTGGAGCCAAGTGGGAGAGTCTGCTATTGATTAGATTATTGCACGGTTATGTACTATGTTGGTTCTAGTTTGAGGCATACAGGTAAATCAGTTATGGCTTATGGAGATTGAGACCGAGGATGGCTCGAGTAATGGAAAATTTTGGGCGAAGATTATGTCATGCTTAATAGGTGCTTGATAATCACGGAATGTCTTGAGTGTTTATTGGTAAAGGGTGCGCGGTGCATAGGATAGGAAGTTGCTTGGTTGCATTAAGGTAAGGTCACATTATGTGGTGTCGGAGTACTAATAAGGTACAGGTTGTTCGGTTTATCTGATTAGTCTAATTGCAGTTTGAGTAGAATGGATGACCCTCGAGAATGGTTCTAATATGCTCAAGATTGTACATGTAATAATTGGAACTTTTTAAAGTATATGGTTTGGCTAGAAACTAACGTTGCATTGGAGGGTGTCTCGGCCTGTGTCATTTCTATATCATCTGTGGGATTCTATTCAACAGCACCAAGAAGGTTAAGGTAATGGATTTAGATTCGTAGGAAGTCTCTTTAGAGTAGAATATTTCGTATGTGGTGCTTTTTGGGTATGTAAGAGAGTATTCAATGGCTTATGAGCCTTAGATGGTGTGGTTTTATGCTTGGGCCTCAGGTGTTGAGCCTGGGTTGAGGATTACGGTATTATGGCATTGAGAAGTATTAATTCAAAGGTAATTCAGAAGGAACTCGGACAAATAGGACAGCTTGGTAGTAGGCCGCATCAGTTTGGTAAGGATATGATTAGTTCCTTGGGTGTGTACGGGGTAAAGAGTTTGTACATGCAGCAAGGCTCTTGGGTTTTAGTGGCCTGCGTAGGTTGGTTGACTTAGAAGGATTCAGTCCTGACAAGCTTGGTTTTTGTGCAAAGGGGAGTCAGAGAGTTCTTGTTGATTTCTACCGTGGTTACAGATGTATATTCTCTGCCGGCGTGAGGAGCATGGTACTTATAGTGATTTCCTTACAGATTGGGCCTAATGTAAAGTTCTTGGTTGGTTGAGTACATGGTTGCTTGTGGCTCGGAAGTGATATGAAGTTATCACGTTACCCTAGGATGGTATGGTATATGCGGTATCTTATGGAGGATTGAGATTGTGTGTGTAAGGTTACGGTTCAGTTCTGGAAGGAAGGTCATAAAACTGATAGGCAGCGGGCAGCTTCAGATAATTAGAGAAATGAGCTTCAGATGATTAGGGAAATAATCTTCAGATGATTAGAGAAATGATCTTAAGATGATTAAGGAAATGGTATTGCTAATTGGAGGTAATTTGACGAGGGTATATGTTTAGAAAAAGGCAATGTGATTAAGTTGATAGTACTTTGGTAGTATTGCGGCACTTTCTTGTTAGATCTACTACTGATTTTCGAGTTTGCTTGGCGACATAGAAGAATTATAGAGTAATTCATGTGGAATGATTGGGTATTAGAGGTGTGGTATGTATTCGGATGGCAGAATTGAGATCAGGTATGGTGGTTCGTGTGCTATATGGGGTTGGAGACTAGGAGTCCTCAAGTTCAGGCTATGTTGTGGTTGTGGGTTGCGTGTATCGCCACTATTTAGCGACTATCGGGGTTTGGAGACCCGAGTGGATCTTTTGTTGCTTGGTATGTTAGATTTTGGATGTGATATTGGGAACAGACTGATTGTCTCTATGTTGTGTTATGCTGAACTATTGCGCTAAGACGGTGTTGTTGGCTACGCCGGGAATGCCATAGATTGAGTTGTGAGGTTTGACGGATTATGTTCTTGGTAGGATGGTTTCATATTTCGAATACCCAGCGGAGGGCTAGGAAGGATTGTCCTCCTTATTTGGGATCTCGTGTTTGATTTCAGTGGAGAGACTGCTCATATTGATTCAGTTCTAGTGATAAGGGACTTTTCCAGATGCATTTCCTGCTGCCGAACATGTCACCGGACAGAGTTGTTGATTTCGATATTATTTGGTACTGGGAATCATAGCGTATGGCACCGGCGGGGTTAAGGGAGTTGAAGGATCAACTTCAAGAACTCCTTGATAAGGTTCATTGATAGACCTATATGGATGTATGTTCCGCATCCATACGGCTTTGTTGACTTCCAGTTGCCATTGGTGAGGGATGTATTGATTCAATTATTATTGAGCTATTAGTATTCTGAGAGGATCTATAAGTTAACTTTACGTGTTGCGATGCGTTGGAATTTGTTGATTATGGGCACATGTAGTGGAATTCAAGCGAGAAGAATATTGGGTATTGCTCGGCGGATGGCATATCGGTTATGTCCTTTCCGGTTGTGTAATGTTATGTCAATTGCTTCGCGGTGGTTATGATGAATGCTTTGGTTTTAGACATCATATTGTGCATGGTTATTGACTTTAAGCATAGTGACTTGAGGTATTTCATATGGACCAGTGTTTGGATGAGGTCGCGCAATGGGGCGAAGCTATGTGGAGGTATGATCCTGCGGATTGGATTCGCGTGTTCTATTTCTACGATGTTTGTCGGGTTCTCATCATTGTGTTGAGGTGGTACTGGGGAGCTTGCAGTATAGGTCTTTCATTTGAGTCATTTTCATGATTAAGGTATGTTCGGATTGTTGCTTATTGGTGCGCGGGTTGCACAAGTTGTGGCTTCAACTTGTATTGATGTGTCATTGTCACACCTCTTTTTTATAGCGCTTACACCCCGCGAAGGGTATAAATAAAAAGAGTTTTTCCAATTAAAGGACGGTCGGAATGGGATTAGTTATTTAAAAGTTTCAGAGTCGCCACTTGAGAATATAATGGTGTCTCAAGTCACCGAATTAATCCCGAACCGAGGAAAGTTTGACTCTGTTACAGTCTGCGAACTAGAAATCCTAGGTAAGGAATTCTGTTAATCCGGGAGAAGGTGTTAGGCACTCCCGAATTCCGTGGTTCTAG
>MU764558.1:99552-115128 GCA_026770625.1 Nicotiana glauca | reverse complement strand
GATATAAATTCAACTCAAAATCGAATTAGATATAACCATCACATACTTATAACCTCCAAAATGTTTCTGCTTATCAAAATTTAACAGGAAAATGCCAAACTGAAATAAGCACTAATTTATACTTCGCAACCAAGCGGAAATGAAGCAAATTCAGGGACCAATTCACACAGTACATAAACTGAACAACTATCATCTAGCACAGTCCAATTATAATTCAAGTCCAATCCCGTTGTACAGTCATATGCGAAATTATAACTAGGCTACATAGAGCTATTGTGTCTAGACTACTTAGGCATCGATGCATAGTGGTCCAACACAGGTTTCTTTGTGGGGTTCCTGCTGGACTGAAATACTGAATCTTTACTCACATTAGGATTAGTACATTTTTCTGAAGTTTGCAATAGGATATCATGCATTGATGTATTAATAGGCACTGGAGGATTTTTAACAACACTTACTGTTGCAGCACCTATTGAAACATCTGGACCTGAATATCCCCCATCATATGCATCAATGAGCTGATTCTTGGTGCCGTGAATTCCACCAGCCTGCATAACAATTAAAACTATATGCGTCGATGAGCTGATTGTGAAGGTATTTCTTGAAACATACATAAAAACTTGAAAAAGCTAAGATATAAGATAACTTTCATATAATACAAAAGTTAACCAACTTTTGTTTCACTTCTTGCTATCCTCCAAATACACCTTGTAATCAATATCTGAGTGAATATTATCTCATCATTACGGAGAGTCAGCAATCCCAAATATGTTTGTGGACTTGAGAAGTAACGTATGATATGCAAACAATTCAAGCCATGCCAAAAAAGAAAAGAGAGTACACAAAAACAACAATTTGAAAGAACAAATCTTGAGATACATAACTAAGTGCATGTTTAAGTATACAAAATGAAGGAAACGTGGGGAAATCTTGAGATAGTAATAATTAATATCAATACAAATCCATCACTTATTCACCACACAACAGAGAAGAAGAAAAGGAGAAGAATGCAATAGATGTTTGAGGATTTATCTTTAGCCTCCAAAGCTGGATGTATTCCTTACATGCATTCTGCAAAATAAAATTACACTGGTCAAGCTGTGCTACATAAAATGAAAATGATGAGGTAATAAGTTAGTCCATACTCACATATTTTCCCAAGGTAAAAGTGCTCAGGACTCGATCAGTTATAAACAAGGACCAGAATATCCCTATCCATATCTTCAACATCTTGCTTAATCTTCAGAGCAGATTCTTTAAGTTGAGGGTGTAAGTACGTGATTTTTGCCCTATATGAGAATTACTCCCAAAAATTTAAAATAAAATAATTTTGTGTCATTTGCAATTTTTGTGGATTTTGTGTTATTTTTCTTGTATTGTTTACATTTGTATGTGCATGTTTATTTGTTAAATTAATGAAAATACAAAAATATGTTGCATTTGCATTTATGATTTAATTTACAATTAGGAGTAACTAAGTTTGCTTTACAAAAATGAAAAGTCACAAAAAATAATGTAATTGTATTTATAACATTTAAAGTCAAATTGTGCGATTTTAAATTGGTATTAATTATGAGTGATAATTGTTATTAGAAGTTAATTAGTATTTAATTAATTTTTTTTTTATCATTTAAGTAAGAATTTTTTGTTTTATTAATTAGCATTTAAGGAATTAAAAATTAAGAAAAGAACAAAAAAGAGTAGGAAACTCGAACTGGGCCGTCCAAATATTGACCAAAGTCCAGGCCCAAAATGTTTTTATCCGGTCCAATTGTTCAGTCCACGAGACCATCCAAATGACGTAGTATAGGTAGAATACTACGTCGTTTTGATTGCTATCTCATCTCAGCCGTCCATTTGATCACAATTCAATGGCCATTGTCCCATCTCCCAACCCGTCTCACCAACCCGACCCATTCCCCAAACCCATCTGCCCCTGACTAAGACCAAACGACACTGTTTCGTTTTGAGTGACTAATCCAGATCGTTGATCTCATCAGATCAAACGGTCAAGATTCATTTTCCCCTCTAGTATATATCCTTAACCCCTTACCCTGCCCCCCAAGACACATACCCCCCTCTCTATCGTCTCTAACCTTAGAGACCAGACAAATCCCACCACCGTGCTCCGCCCACCGGAAATTGCCTCACGGCGGTTCCGGTGGTCCAAACAACCCCAAATTTACACCACCCCTTCACCTCAACCTCCCCCATCTTCATGCCACCCTCAGCTTCCCTCGAATCATAGCCCAGCCCTTCGAATATTCGAAAAACCAAATAACTTTTCCGGCATCACCTCCGATGGCCACCAATTTAACACCATAGCTTCGCCTCCACCTCCTCATACCAAATACCCAAGCACCTTCCCTCGAATCTGCCTGGAACTCGTCGAATATCAATTTAAGTCCAAGAACCCTAGCGCCGCCACAAGATCTCTTGATGGCGGCGCCAACTCTGAACCATCCCACACTCACACCCCACAATCTCTTTGATTCCCTCACCCCAAATCCATACTTAATCTCTCTCAAATAAGGTCTAAATCTGTCGAATGGTAAATCACAGCCAGGGCGAGCCATGCGTTTAAAATCTAGTGAGCTGCGATGACCTTTGGACTATATTGGACTTTAGTCGTGTGTTTTCATTACTGGAAACACGCGATTAAAGTCCACTTCAGTCTAA
Source organism: Nicotiana glauca (assembly GCA_026770625.1). Classification (NCBI taxonomy): domain Eukaryota; kingdom Viridiplantae; phylum Streptophyta; class Magnoliopsida; order Solanales; family Solanaceae; genus Nicotiana; species Nicotiana glauca. The sequence goes on along the minus strand of MU764558.1, from coordinate 112,449 downwards.
AGCAAAGGGACGAGGAATTTCCAGTTTTTGGTCCATTTGATTCCCGGGTATTTTTCCAATTCTCCTTTCTTTTTGTTATTTTTGTAGTTTTTATTTTAGTTTTTAGTGCCCTTCTCCTCCTGCTTCATTTCTATTTCTATCTCTGTGTTGAACTAAACCCATTCATATGAGATTAGTTCTTCACAAAGTTTGAATTGCTTAGTCGGTCGTTATTGAATCAAATGGCTTGGTCATTCAAAGGTCGTGAATTGGTTATTCTGTTATCATGAACATGTCAATCTCTAAAAATGTGAGTGTGTATGTTTGGTCTCTTTGATTTTTAGTTTGTTTTCTTTCAAATTAATCAGTGTTCATATACATGTCTTCTGCTTCGTCTCTTTTCTTCTGTTTAGTTGAATCAATATTCGAATAAGAGTTTTAGATTAATTGAGTGGTATCATTTTTTGCTATCTGTGTAACTAGAGATATACAGGGTCTATTTTTTTAGTTGGGCTGGTCCGAGTCAATAGGAATGCTTAGTTTCTGATTATCTTTGCTTGTTTGTTCTGTTTAGTCAATTGCTAAATTTGAATTGGTTGTAGCTGCAGACTGAAAGTAATTGGGTTAGGGGTAGGACAGTAATTCCAGTAGTTTCAGGGGTAGTATGGGAATTGAAAACTTGCATAATTATTTAAGTTGAGTGTTCTGTCCACTAAAGTGCTAATGTGATATTAAACTAATACACCAGTGGGTAACAAAACATGATGGGGGGATAAAAGGGATTGAATAAGTCAATAGATAATTATTATGGAGACTACACTAAGGCTGATTTTAAGGATTGATGAACTGTCCACTGAAATTGGGGTAAAGTTTTTAAGTTTTGGTATAAATGGAGAGCCTAGGACAATAAGAGGGAAGGGAGAATGGAGGACTCTTTTGGTCAGTTTTGAGATATCATTTTAAGAGAGTTCCTGTGGGTCTTCTTCCTGGTCAGTTGAAAAAGAAAGGATAACTGAACTTTGGAGAATAGGAATCAGTTCTTTTGAGAGATGGAGAGCACATAGAGATATATACATCATTTTGGAACTAACTTGAGAGAAAATCAGTTTTGAATGCTTTAAGTCATTTTCAGTTATGGGGGAGATACACAAATGCACACAGAAATACAGGGGGGGTCAGTTTTGAGATATCATTTTAAGAGAGTTCTTGGGGGATTCATACTAAAAAGAGGGAAATATAACCTTAAGATAGGGAGGAGTTTTCTTTGGGGAGGGAGAGAATTCTGAAAGTTATCAACTTTTAGAACTTGAACACACATAGGAGATTGAGAAAAGACTTTGCAAAAGCTGATAGCTTAAGAGAGAACACCTAGAAATACAGAGAGTATTTGGGAGGACAGATACATTTGGATAGTCTTGAGGTCTCTAGCTATTGAGTCACAATCTCCTGTTAAAAGTTTCCTTCATTTGGGGTTATTTGAATCTTTTTTTGGATTGATCCATTAATTTTGTTGGTTCAAAATCCTTCTGAACTTTTCCTGGATTGATAAAAAATATTTCTGGGCTGAAACTGGATTGATTGGTGTTGCTGCTGTGTTGTTATTGCAACTGCTGACTCCTTCCCCTCATCACTTTCAATTTTTCAGGTATTTATTTCTTTCCTGATGTATGGATGCTGAAGATTAAATGGGGAAACAAAAAATGAAAATGTTTACCCTTGCTTATTGAGTTGTTGTTCAACATCCCGACTCAACTGTCACACTAGTTTTGTTGATGCTAAGCTTCGATAGCACTCTGTCGCAGATTCACCAACTTTGGCTGCAAAAGCTAACTCATGATATGAAAAGTTTCAGACTGCTTGTAAACTACCCAGAAATCTCTCTCCAATGTAGGCTACTTAGGCATTCAACTTGGTTTGAAGCCATGTTTTCTTTCTTTTTCGCTATGGCATCTTTTTTCATATTTCCTGTTCCTTTCTTTTTCCTGTTTAAAGATTTTAAGTCTGTGAATGTAAAATACCGCCACAACACTACGCCTTTAGTGTGTGCTAATCAGTTCAAGTGATTGTATAACCTGCAATTGACATGCTTGAATAAAAAGAGCAAACTTACTTTTAATCATACATGACATAATTAATTACTTCCTCGCCTAAAAAGTACATGGCAGCACCATTCTATCGAACAAGTTAATAAGACAGTAAAAACCACTACATAACGATACAAAAGTATGCAAATAGCACATATACAACACCATTCTGTCACCTCTTTCACTGATGAGCATACTACTACTCTTTCACCTCTTTCATCGTTGATTCTCACAATTTTATGCCACAGTTGATGCCACAAGCTATTAAAAAGTATTGAATTTTTCCAGGGTAATGGACGTGTTGAAGAGCTGTAACTTGTAGTCGCAATCATAGCGGGAGAAGAATGGAACATGGGGGAGGAAGACACCTTCCAGAAACTCAAATGAGTCTTGCTAAGTGGGAGTTTAGAGAGGAATCCTTTCATGTGCTTTAGAAATTACAACTGCGGGAATGTCATAAGCTTGAGGAGATTCCGCCTAGTTTTGGTGATCTTGTTTCATTGAAAATTATCGATCTGTGGAGGAGCCCTCAACTTGAAGATTCCATTCGGAAGATTAAGCAATATGTTGAAGATATGATGGGAGAAGACAAGATTCAGGTCCTTGTTTGGAATGGGTCCTGAACACTCTTACCCTGGGAAAAATATGTGAGTAGTTGTGATACTATAAGGGGGAAGCTGAAAAAATTAATCCAAATGTGCAAGAGCCACTTGGCTATCACTTGTCATGTTCCTCCATCAAGAATCTTTAGGAATATATCCTCACAAGTTGATGCCACAAGCTACAATGAATTTGTCCACAATAATGGAGGTATTATTCTTGGTAGCATTAAGAATATCAACTTTCCTGAAAGGTTAAATCATCCTATAGTTAATTCTTTCCAATTTTAATAGCTAGTATTTTCTAATCGTGGCTTGATTGAAGGTGATGCCTTAGTAGACAAAATAACTTATGCAACTGATTGAAGCTCCATGTTCAACTCAAACAATCAATTTCAGGATGACCTTTGATTTCTTCATACCAAAATATCTGCATCGGTTTGTCATCAGGTATGTGAATTTCTATAGTAAAAAGTTGTAATTTACCCACAACCGGCGCCATAATTCTGTTTTTTTTTCTCTTGACTAGATTTATTATCCCATAGCAAAGGCCTCATCCGGAAAAATCCCAACTTGTGTGCGATAATTTTTGGTAAAATTGACATATTTGCTGTTTCATTTGGAGATTTTGTCAACTATTCTTTAGGAGCATGCCATGATCAACTGAATGCTTGCATATATTGTGTTACATATATACCACTTTTTTTTGGCAGGGCTCCTCCGCTAGCTTTGGTTTTTTAGACTCTTACTACATTTGCTCCATTTTATTTCACCTAAGAGTCTTGAAGGAGATCCTGGACGTGATTGCGCAGTGCTTGGCTTCTTTCAATCCTATAGATTGTTGGCTTTATGTTTACCTTGTCCGAAATCCATGCGGAAAGGTTCTTTTGATGCAATTTTGATGGAGAGGCAACCTGAATCGTCGTTGTCACTATTCCAGCCCCTCAACAAGGCACTAGTTCACCTCGGCCCGAACCAATTTTTAGTCCTGCTCCTTTCCCATCATCAACAGGTCCTCCTATATTTCCTCCACCAAATGTCCAACCAAACCAGATGCATTCTCAAAATGCTGTTGTAGTTGCTGTTGCACCTAGCTCTATATTTGTAGATAACTTAGCTGTACAGGCTGCTACTCTTGCTCCGTTAGCTGTTGTGAGATGACACCTTAGGTAAGTTCTGAGTATCTTTGTTCTTAGCTGTTGTGAAAAAGTTTTAATCCGTGCATCTGTATGTGACTGCAGGTGCTAGATTATATCGAAGATATATACCGGTCTTCGTGAGATTACTAACTCTTATAAGAACTCAGGGTATTTCCTTCCGAGCCAAATGCATGCGCAAGAACCGAATGTATCCTTGACAGAGCAAGACCTTGTAGCTGTCTGAGCTTGCTTCCCTAAGCTCCACTCAGTTCTATACTTCTGTCACCAAATGACAAGCGCCACCTTGGTTACTATTGCAAGGAACCGTCCTAACTTGATCAGACTACCTTTGTGTATATATAATCAAGCCTCAAACTCCTGATTATCTAGCCCTTGGACCGCTCGATGCTGGTTTTGGAGCCATCGTGCAACACTGCAAGGGATTGCTGCGACTTTTGCGTTCTGGCCTCCTTATGGATCTCGTGGTCGAGTACATCAACGCCCATGCTAAGAAGCTAGAGATGCTCTCCGTAACTTTTGGAGGTGATAGTGATTTAGGCCTCTACTACGTGCTCTCAGGTTGTGAAAGCCTCCATAAGTTGGAGATCAGGGATGCCCCTTTGGCGGCGAGGCTCTGTTGGCCAATGCTGCAAAGCTCAAAAGTTTTCCCCCGGTTGATGTTGAAGTTATAGATGAGGCCAGAAAGTTGCCATCGTCGAGAAACTCTACATATACAGGACAGTGGCAGGACACAGGTGTAATGTACTTCTAGCTACTAGTAATTAATCTGTAGGACTTGTTTGGTTAAAAATTAGCTGTAACTCTTTTTGAAAACTAATGTTTATCAAGTCTTTACTTTTGAGAAAATCTCAAGTGGATATCATGATCTTTAATTACAACATTATGCAAATGGAATTCTATCTGTTGAACTTATACTATCTGCTAGTTATAGGCTGTTTTCAAGAAGTTAATTTGGTGTCATTACATTACATTGGTTTCAATCATTATGGGGTTGTTTGGTACGCGAGATAAGGTGGGATACGGTGTAGAACAAAATTTATACTATGTTTTGTTGACGCCTAGACGGTATAAATTTCCAGGATCAATTTTGTACCATCAACCAAATATAGTATAAATTTAATCCCAAACTTAATCGTGGATATCCTACATTATCACCACCTTATTTCATCAAACTTGGGATTATCACCTCCCAGGTGGAATAAATTAGTCTAGGGATAATAATTCCAGGACTAATAATTCCGGGATAATTTGATTCACATACCAAATGACAGTGTTTGATATAGTTTAATTAACCATTAAAGCAGGCTATCTATTTCTCATCTGAGATACTACGTGTAATATACAAAACTAGGTGAAGTTAATTTATTTATTTTTTCGTTGTTTTCGGGTGTCGATTTGCAAATCCGACTAGCTGTGCCCACCGGGTCCCGCTGTTTCAAGGCGAGCACCACGGTTAGTTCCACGGGGCCTTGGACACGCGGCGGTTTATAATGCCTCCAGTGGCCCTGCTGGGGCTCGAACTGGCGACCTGAAGGACTTTGTCCTCAGGCGTTTACCAGCTGAGCTACCCCTCAGGGTTGGTGAAGTTAATTTTAAATAACTTGATTTTACAGTGTCATTGGATAAATATCATACGTTAGTTGGAACTTCTAATTTTAGTTGTTGTAGTTGCTGTTGCAGCTAGCTCTACATTTATAGATAACTTAGCTGCACAGGCTGCTACTCTTGCTCCGTTAGCTGTGAAAAACAGACAAGAAATACAATACCGGGTTCCGAAACCAAAATACGGATCCTATATCTAAAAAGTCAACTATTGGTCAAACATTTCAAATTCACTATGCCTTTAACTTCAAATTTCAAGAATGTCCGATAATTCGGGTTAGGGACTTCCGAAGTCGATTCTGGGCAAACGCCCAAGTCCCAAATCACGATACGGACCCTCCGGAACACGAGTCTGGGATGACTGAAGTCAACTCAAATGGATTTCAAAGAAAAAATTCATATTTTTCTCATTTTTAACATAAAAGCTTTTTGGAATCACGCCCGAACTGCGCACGCAAATCAGGGAGGATTAAAATGAGGTTTTTAAGGCATCGGAATACATAATTTGGTTTTAAAATATGAGATGACCTATCGAGTCATCACACTCATGTGCTCGGTGACATCGGAGTTTGGGAATATATTTTGTGTCAGTGATTACGAGATTTTCTGTGGAATTCAAATATTATATTTTCAGTATTTAAAAGAAGTGGTGTTTCATTGAGAGTTATCGACTTGCCTAGTATTGAGATATGCGCCATCACGACTTGTGAGATTTTGGGTCGTGACACCATTCTAGAAAAAACATTGTAGAAAGTAACAAACTAAGAAAGCAAAAAGTCAAAGTAGAAATAGTACTAAGTCTTGCAAATTTAAAATGCAAAAATTCCAGATGACATTTTCAACAATCAATGATACGATACATGTAATTTCCTTTGGTTCATCTTCATGATTGCTTAACCATTCCATAATGGCCCAAATTCCAGCCTGAACTTTAGAAATTAAAGCAGAATCTGCGACAAATTAAAATTAAAATTAACCTGTGCATTATATTGGTAATAGTGCTTGCAAAGTTCAAACTAATAGTTGAGAAATTCAGTCAAATCTAAATACATCTTAATGTATATTCATATTCATACATTCTAATCTTAATAAAAACAAACGGCCTTTAAGATAAGCTGAAATGAAACGACATGGTCCACAATAATTCATATAGTCGATCTCAACCTACTTGGGATTAAAATCTCATAATTGTTAGTAATTATATGATTCTCTTCATCCATTGAGAGAATTCATCACATCTTGGTATAACATGCCATTTGTTTGATCTGCCCCATTTATTTGACCCGCACTATTATTTTTTTCTTTATTTCTTACCACCTTGACTGGACGGAGATTATGACTGAAAATCACAAATCAAAAAACTCGCCAAAGACCTCGATTGACTTGGCTCCTTGAAACCCAACTCAAAAAATCAAATACCAGTGGAGAAGAAAGTGAGTTGTCCGATCTTGTTTTGAAAAAAGCCGAGATTTTGATTTTCGCTGGAGAAAACTGACTGGATAACGTGATGGCTGTGAAGATGCTTTAGTGACTTTTGCGGGTATTAGAAAGCTAAGATCTGGATAAAATGGGGTGGTGTTTTGGAGCTGTTGCACAGTGGCGCGTACCAGCTGTATTTTAAGGCTGTTTGGGGTGTTTTTTTGGTGGTTTTGCTGCTATTTACGGACAGAAAAGGGTTATTTTTTGGGCTGATTTTTGGGTAGGATGAAAGGCTATAGGATCAGAGGGATTATGCGGCGGTAATGGTGGAGATGATTTGTAAAGTTAAAAATGAGATTAGTGAATTGAAAATAGTGAGGAAGGAGAGTGGATTGAAGGAAGCTGCAATTGGTATTGATTTTCTTTTCAAGGCAAGTAGAAGAAGGAAGGGGATGGGTGGTCTGGTGGGCGGGACTAGGTAGGGGTGCTTATTGGACTGATCGGGAGGATAATTATGCTTAATGTACGGTTCAGTTTAACGGTTATTGGATTATAAATATAGTAATTCTCTATCTATCCAATAAGACAATGAGCGAATTGGTATCGCATTAACAATTATCGGGTGGTTATCGAGCGGCTTATCAGCTAAACCAAATAGATTTTTTTTTTAAAAATCACTCAATCAAATACCAAATAGTTTCAAATCAATACCAAATTTTTAATACCATCTAAGATCTAACCAAACGGTATTTTTTAATTGAAAAGTCTTTACGACTACTCATGCTGTCATGCACATATTAACAAAATTTTGAATACCATCAAGATTACTCGTACAGATATACATATATTAATCATTACGATTTCAATTTTTCGATTTCTCAGTTCTCAGTTCAATAGAGAGACGAGATTGACGACTTCTCTACCTCTAGTGGCCGCAGACAATTGCGAATTAGAAAATACAAAATTAAGCATTTAGCCATTTAGGGTTTCAATAGTACTTTATATACATAGAGATAAACATGTAAATGTAAAAATTCTTAACGGGTTAAAGGTTTACCTGATAAGAAAATTGAGTTATCCGACCTAAATCGTTAAGCCGTTAATAATAAAATCTTAATCTGTTCACCATCCACTACCCCGATAATCCGATACCAATAAGCCAATAAGGCATCAGATTGGTTCGGTTAACGGTTTCGGTTCTATTTTGAACAGCCCTAGAACTAGGTGTGTTGGTTGATAAGGAAAAAAGTGTAAAGAAAAAAGAAAAAAAAATGGGACGGGTCAAACAAATGGAGTGAGTATATTATACCTGTATGTATGAAGTGAAACTAAGTGTCCCAATAAAATGTTGACAACGCATTAAAAGTGGGTCCCACATCTTCTGCCGTTAAAAGGAAGGGGTAGTTGTTAGGGGTGTCAATTGTTCGGTTCGGACGGTTATTTTGTAAATTTTGTACCATACTAGATTTTTGGTTATTCCTTATCTATAACCAAAATTGGATTTTTCGAAACCGTCCCAATTATATCGGTTTCTCTTTGGTATCAGTATGGTTCGATTAATTTTCGGTATTCTTTTAAAATGTCATTTAAAAGTCACTAGTAGAAGTAGAATGCAATAATATACATACTTTTATAGGACTTAGCAAAACTCTCTAGACATTTTTACATTTCAAAGGGTGATGAATTAAGAAAATATGAAAGATGACTAGAGTATAGATCAATCAACTACTCTACAATAGTGTAAAAGCAACTAAACAAATTAATATAAAGAAAATATAAATCACATGAGTGGAAAGATATTAACTAAACTAGGACTAAGACTCAAAAATAAAGTCAATAGAAGATCAAATATTCAAAAAGATAAATTTATATCATACGAAAGGCAATATAATCAATACATTATAGTTTGCTGCTTTTAATCGCTATAATGCCTTGTGTCTTGCTAGTGAATATGTTGGAAATAATTTATTTTTGATGGGAGTAACATAATAGGTTTGAGAATTATGATTTTACTTTATTACTTGTTGGCTTGTAATTATTTTCGTAATTCCAAAACCCAAGAAAAATTTAATGTTTCATTATTTTAAAATTAATATATAAATATAGTTTTCACATGTAAATTTATTCGGTATGGTTCGGTATTTTTTGATTTATTTTCCTATAATAAAAAACCTACACTAATTATCGGTACGGTTATAGATTTATATAAAAATCTACAGTTTTTACGGTTCGGTTAGTTTTTAAATATCCATTGACACCCCTAGTAGTGTAGACATGTAATTTTTGACCCACGCATTAGAATCACCTTTAATAGTCTTAGTACTTTTAGGATATTTATTTGGGTTTATTTCTATAGGATTTTACTTTATTATTAATTTACTTCTAGTTTTAAAGGCAAAAAAATACAAAAAATAGTTTCATTATACATTTTCTTATTTTTACCTTAAGGCCATTAGTATTTTGTAACAATATATTTTTATTTTTACTTTTACTACGCTTTTTACGTATTTTTCTCTACTTTTATTTTTAATGTATTAATTTATATAAAAATATATACTTTCATATTGTGATATAATTTACCCTAGTTAATTAGAATTGAATTATATTTTAAGAAGAAAAGATTTAAGTTTCTCTTAAAGGATGGAAAGGATTATAGGTTAAAATATCATGGTATAACCAGTTTTCACACTGGTCAATGAAAAATAACCAGCGTTTACCAAGTCAATGAAAAATAGCCACTATTTTACTGCAACAAGGACCGATCCAGTATAATATACGGGAGTTCTGGTGCATTTGTGTACGAACTCCAGCATATTATGCCAGACCGGTATACTTTGCTAACTCCTGTAAAATTTGCGGGAGACTAGAGCAATAGTGCTCCAAACTCCAGTATATTATACTGGACAATTATACTTGTTGGAACTCCCGTAAAATTTACTGGAGTTCCAACATAATTATGCTTGAACTCCCGTAAAATTTGCAGGAGTTCCAGCATAGTTATCTTGAAACTCCCGTAAAATTTACTGGAGTTCAAGCATACTTATGCTGGAACTCCCGTAAAATTTGCTGGCGTCTTTTCTGGATTTTGAACAGTATTTTCGCTCAGATTTAAAGTGGCTAAATTTCGATAACTTTTGAAACTTGGCTATTTTTCAATGACCAGTGGTAAATTTGGCTATTTTTGAATTTCTCCCGGATTATTGTCCAAATTTGAAGCCCAATTTCGGCCGAGCTTGAGCCTAAAATGGGGCAGCCCACACCCAACCCTTTTAACCCACCCGAGATATGCCGGATCGACCCGTCATCCGCCCCGTTTTCCCCCTTTAATCTCAGCCTTCCATTCCTCCAAATCCAATGGCCCACCTTACTCCCCACCATAACATAAAAACCTTATAACCCAAATCCCTAACCCTAAAGACAAAGGCAGCCGCACTCATCTCCTCTCCAAGACCCCTCTGCCGATCTGGACTCGCCGGAATCGGGCGAGTCCACTCACCCAACTCGCCTCCTGGTCCCCTCATGGTCCCCCTCTACTCCCCTCTCCTTCCTCCACGTGTCCGTAATCATGAATAACGCGTTTTCTCCTCATCTTTTTTTTGATTTTATCTTTTTTAAGGTAAAAATGGAAAAATGGGAGGCGTAGGATCGAGTTACACTCGATCTACTCCATCCATCTGTCCTTGATTGCCACAAAAAGGGATAAAATTCGATTTTTTTGGAGGAAATTTTCTGTTTTCTTGGAGAGGAAGGAAGGAGAAGCTTCTAGACTTCCCATAAAAAGAGGGTTGAGAAAAAAATAGGGTTTGGTTTAGGTTTTAGGTATATTCTCCTCATCAGAATTTTCGAAAAACTGATTCGAAAGGTTTGGTTCCTTTCTGTTTCTTGTTTTTATTTCACAGAATCCGAAAAATACAAAAAAAAAAAATGGATTGAGATGATGTTGAATTGAAGTTGCCGATCAAGGTTTCCGGTTCGAAGTTCAACATTCAGTCGAGTTCGTTGCTCTAATATTCTGTTTCGGGATTCGGTATTCTCGTTTTAGTCAATTTCAGAATCGCTATTGTAAGGTTCATCTCTTCTCTTTCCATTTATTTAAAATATTCTATGATGTGAAGCATGGTATTAGCTCTTGACTCAATTGGTGTTGGTTTCTTGTCTGAAATTTGCTGAAGCTAGTTCATGTTGCTCTATTTCTAAATATGTTCATTAAAGTTCATTGTGTTATTTTAAGTATTATTTGATCAGTGTAGGAATTTTGTTTTAGGATATAAGATTTGTTTTAATATTAGTATTCTTACATCTTATAATGTTTCCTTAGTCTGTCCTTTAAACTTGATTTTCAGACGAGGAAGTTACTGGTTTCGGAATGGACATTTATCTTTATCAATTTGGAGAACATTCGAATAAGCTATTCAAGTAATTGTTTGATCTAGTATTACCAAACTTATTTCAAACATGTTAGCATTTTCCTGAGAACTCAATTAGCTTGAGGATGTTTTGATTTCAATCTTGGTGGCCTAAAAATACTCTCTCTAGTATATGAATGAAGCTAATTTATTATCTTAATGCATTTATAAACTCAGTCGGTTTTTTCACATTTTGTTAGATTGAGTTGTCAATATTTTCCTTTAGATGTCTCGAGCTTTTCACTCCCCTTGAATTGTCTCAAGTGACAAGAGGGGTTGCTCCGATGGTAAGCAACCTCTACTTCCAATCAAGAGGTTGTGAGTTCGAGTCTCCCAAAAGCAAGGTGGGAAGTTCTTGGACGGAAGAATGCAGGCTGTCTATTTGGAAACAGCCTCTTTACACAAGGGTTGGGGTAAGGTCTGCGGACACACTGCCCTTCTCAGACCCCACTAAGTGGGATTATACTGGGTTGTTGTTGTTGAATTGTCTTAAGTTGAGTTGAAGGGCTAATACCATGTTTTGTCCTTATTGCTTTATTTGCTCACTGTTTTGTCCCTTATTGTTTCAATTGTGTTGTTGCTTGATGGCCATTTCGTGTATTGAGTCTATCTGTGAGTTGATACTCGGCATTAGGGCCCATACTAATGGGAGAAAAATTAAGAGAAAAAGTTGACTGTTGGATTGTGGGATTGGGAAATTAAAAGGAAAATGAGCATGAAATGAATATTTACTTATTTGGTTTTAGTTTTATTTCTACTTTTCTTACTTAATCGTTAGGAGCATGTTCTAGGCCGATCACACTTTGGGAAGGCAAGCCTTAGGATTTTTGTTGGTTTCCAGGCGAGAGGTTGTCCCCTTAGTTAAATTTATTCGCGGGAATGCCTTGCGCAATTTGTATATGTTTTCCGGGGTATGCGCCGAAGTACTTGTAATTGGAGTTCTAAAGTAGAACTTGTAGTATTTTATTTTATTTTCTTTCATTAGGAGGGAACGACCTCGAGCCTCTTGTGTGTTTATTTTCCTGTTTTCTGTGTTTTTTTTTTACCTTAATTCGAATATTCTAAAAGCCAACTTGATCATGTACGCAACCTTGATTTTCATGGGACTTGGGAAGTGCCTATCACCTTTTTCCCGAGTCAAATGAACCCCTTACCCAAATCTCTGGTGCAGACTTGTTTTTAGAGTCTGAAACATTTTAAAAGGAAAAAATCATTTTAAAAACGGTGACCTGACACATCTAAATCAAATGTCAGGTGGTGATTCTAAATTACTTTCTTTTGAACACAATTTTTGTTATTTTCTAATTGGAAAATCCTTTTCAAGCTTTACCAAATCTTTTTTTTTATTTAAGAGGGTTAAGTGAGGTTTGTTAAAAAGGGGGTGTGACAAGTAATTGTAGGTATATAAATAACGTTGTGTGCTTTTTAAGACGAAAGTGTTTAAGCTGATTTAAAAAATAAGCAGTTATGTTGGATAAAAGTGCTGAAATTAATAATAAGCAGCTGAAAAATTGGTTATACGAACAATTTTGTTTTTTAAAAAAAAATATTTTGGTCAAACATATATATACACATATATATATATATATATATATATATATATATATATATATATATATATATATATATATATATATAAAAGTTTGCT